>JAWCTZ010000216.1:0-59225 GCA_036850595.1 Rhyacichthys aspro | reverse complement strand
CAGATTTCAGTGTGTTCTCTGTCTTCTCTGGATGTCTCGCTGTGATTCTGGTTTGTGTCTGATTCAGTCCCAGGCTTTCATCCAATCACTGCGCTGTTGCATTTAGGGACTCAGGGGAAAAACAGGAAGGACAATTAACGACAGCTTCAGGGAAAGCGACACAAGAGGTTTACTGTTTCAGAGGGAAAGTTCATTAGTTCTGCTTTAATCTCGAGGTACTTACTCATTAGTAATATAATAATAGGTCTGTCTCTCTGTAGACTCTGGAATTATCTGTTGCATTACTTATTTTAACGCTGATATAAATGATCTCTTTTCTTGTAGATTGCTGCGTTTTTGCAGTTTCCCTGACTCCATTCGCCAATAGTGGATGATATAACAGTGACATTGCATTTACATGCAGTGGTCTGGGCCCAGGGCGAGATAAAAGCACGAAAAATAAAAAATAAAACTGAAAACAACCTAAAACTTAAATGTATGTCATTTGTTTGCATTGACACTTTATTGAAGCATCGTTCTTTCTCTTTATAAAGCAATAAACACAGATGAATACTCACTTTCTAACAGACGTTTGGTTTAATGTTCGCCATGTTTAGTGTTTACGCTCAGTTTTATTTTGAAAGTCCGCCCCACCGGAAGCTCTTCTCTCGGTTACCGGCAGGCGGCAGTATTTCGGTGGAAATCCAGTCGGTGGCCGGTGTTTGGCTCCAGTCTGCGCCGTTATCCTTGTGTTTCCATCTCTGGATTTTATCTTTGCTTTGATTTAACCTTAACAAACGATTAAATGGCCTAAACCTTCAGGATTATCGCAGAAAAACCAGAGGGGAACGTCTTTACGGCTTTCCCGCGGTAAGAAATGCGACAAAACTCATCTAAAAACTTATGAATGTGACGATGTAGAGTAAAACTTCCATCACAATTATTTTCTAAACCATGTGAATACTTTATGTTCTAAGTCTTTTAACTTTTATGCACTTTGTCGGAGTTTAAAGGCGTATTTTGTGTGTTTGGTGCAGTTGCGAGCCTTTTGTTCTCAGGTCGCTACTCCGTTCCCATGGTGAAGCTACGCTGTCTCGCGAGACCTCCACTGATGGTTGGTTTGTTAAGGTAAAGCTACATCATCTCGCGAGACTACAACAAAACTGAACAAAAACTACACTTTATTCCCAAAAAATCGTGTTTTTTGGGGACTGAATTTGGTTTAATTTTGAAAAAATAGTTACACTTTTAATGTTAAAAATCTCGGATATAAATGGGAAATACACTGCAGCTTCAGTTTCAAATCCTTTGCTTAAACCGTGTTTTATGGCCTAATGCTGCAAAAATGTGATGTAGAGTTATGTTAGTAGAGTGTAATAATTAAAAGAGTTATGAGTAAAACGGTAACTATCAGACATTATTATTATTACTATAGTGTAGTTCTGTCTGGTCCTCATTCTGTTCCATTAAAGATCCACCAAAAAAGCAAATAAAGATGTCTTTAAATGACCTTCGATCAGTTCAAACACTTTAGAAAAGCAGAAAATACTTAACACTTTACATTTTTATCAGTTTTTTTTCCTGTAGGCAGATGTTTATGTGTTTATGCTGTTACAGACAGATTTCCACTTGATTTCTAACATTTGTATCTGGTTTTTGATCGGATGGTGCTGTTGCCGGGCAGATCTGGACATGAAGCAGAGTCCTTCAGAAGAAAACCCAGGTGATTATCTCTCACTCAATGTGACACGTACAAGTCCAGTCTTAGACCAGGTCCAGACTCAGGAGACAGAGTTAGTCCAGTCTTAGACCAGGTCCGGACTCATGGAGACAGAGTTAGTCCGGTCTTAGACCAGGTCCGGACTCATGGAGACAGAGTTAGTCCGGTCTTAGACCAGGTCCAGACTCAGGAGACAGAGTTAGTCCGGTCTTAGACCAGGTCCAGACACTTTTTTGCTGATATCTGTAAATGCACTGTTTTAAAGCAAACAAAAAGATGAGTTGTGAGAAAATGCATCGCCAAAAAATAAAAACTCACTCTTTAAGTCTTGTCCATTTAACATTTTGTCAAAGTTTTTGATAATGTTACCCAAAACAACAAAAACCATTCGGTACATCTTTACCTATCTGTAAATTGGTTTATGGACATTTTGCACTTATTGGTGGTTATGATGTTGCCGGGCAGATTTGGACTCCAGTTCTCCCTATTTCTCTTTAGATTATTGGCAAAGTAGATTAAAGTGGATTACATAGAGGCTTAAATTATACTTAAACTTACTAAACGGAAAGTAAAATATAATTGAAAATTACAAATTACCCAGATATCTACATAATTTTTAAAATGTGACTAGTTTTTATTGGTTATTTACACCTCTGGTTAAGTCTTTATTGTATTGGTTCTCCTACAGTGTTCTGTCCTCTGATTGGTCCATGCCCCTCTGGATCCCCGGCCTCTGATTGGTCCATGCCCCTCTGGATCCCCGGCCTCTGATTGGTCCATGCCCCTCTGGATCCTCGGCCTCTGATTGGTCCATGCCCCTCTGGATCCCCGGCCTCTGATTGGTCCATGCCCCTCTGGATCCCCGGCCTCTGATTGGTCCATGCTCCTCTGGATTCCCGGCCTCTGATTGGTCCATGCCCCTCTGGATCCCCGGCCTCTGATTGGTCCATGCCCCTCTGGATCCCCGGCCTCTGATTGGTCCATGCCCCTCTGGATCCCCGGCCTCTGATTGGTCCATGCCCCTCTGGATCCCCGGCCTCTGATTGGTCCATGCCCCTCTGGATCCCCGGCCTCTGATTGGCCGGGCAGATGGAGGAGGTGGAGCATAGTGAGTACGTGGCTCAGCTCAGAGCAGAGTTCGACAGCTGCGACTCAACCTGCTCCGGGTTTTTGGACCGAGACGAGTTAACGGCTCTGTGTCACAAACTGCACCTGGACAACCACCTGCCGCTGCTGCTGGAGCGTCTGCTGGGCCCGCACCCCTACGGACGGGTAAATAAAACAAACGCACCTCTACGGACGGGTAAATAAAACAAACGCACCTCTACGGACGGGTAAATAAAACAAACGCACCTCTACGGACGGGTAAATAAAACAAACGCACCTCTACGGACGGGTGAATAAAACAACACACCTCTACGGACGGGTGAATAAAACAAACACACCTCTACGGACGGGTAAATAAAACAAACACACCTCTACGGACGGGTAAATAAAACAAACGCACCTCTACGGACGGGTGAATAAAACAACACACCTCTACGGACGGGTGAATAAAACAAACGCACCTCTACGGACGGGTGAATAAAACAAACGCACCTCTACGGACGGGTGAATAAAACAAACACACCTCTACGGACGGGTAAATAAAACAAACGCACCTCTACGGACGGGTGAATAAAACAACACACCTCTACGGACGGGTAAATAAAACAACACACCTCTACGGACGGGTAAATAAAACAACACACCTCTACGGACGGGTAAATAAAACAAACGCACCTCTACGGACGGGTGAATAAAACAACACACCTCTACGGACGGGTGAATAAAACAAACACACCTCTACGGACGGGTAAATAAAACAAACACACCTCTACGGACGGGTAAATAAAACAAACGCACCTCTACGGACGGGTGAATAAAACAAACGCACCTCTACGGACGGGTGAATAAAACAAACACACCTCTACGGACGGGTAAATAAAACAAACACACCTCTACGGACAGGTGAATAAAACAAACGCACCTCTACGGACAGGTGAATAAAACAAACGCACCTCTACGGACAGGTGAATAAAACAAACACACCTCTACGGACGGGTAAATAAAACAAACGCACCTCTACGGACGGTTGAATAAAACAAACGCACCTCTACGGACGGGTAAATAAACAAACACACCTCTACGGACGGGTTAATAAAACAAACACACCTCTACGGACGGGTAAATAAAACAAACAAATTGTTATGGCTTCTTCACAAGAAAAAGCAAAAGGAAAACTTCACGATGAGTGAATTAACGTGAAAATAGCTTGAGTGAAACTTAAAAAAACAAAATAGAAAATTCCTGCACAAATTGACACAAAAAAAGAAAATGAGAAAAGTAGGGATTAGACTGAAAGCTCATCCTTTAAACATATGCACATTTTTAATTATGATATTGTGAATAACTGTCTCTGCAGGTGAACTTCGAGGAGTTTAAAGAGGGTTTCGTGGCGGTTCTGTCCCGGTCTCTGGACTTCAGTACTTCAGAGGACGACAGCAGCTACTTAGAACCAGGTACCAGGCCTTACCCAGACTCAGGGTCTAAGAGGGACTTGAACAGGACTTTTCAGGACCTGTTCAAGTCCAGGACTGTGGCATAAAGCATTAACACGGCTCAGTGGAGATAAAGAGGAACGTTTGGTTTGAGATGAGAAGACAGAACACACAATACATTCATGTTCTGGTTTAGTTCAGCTCTGATTTTCTGGACTTAATAAGACCTCTCCTCTCCTCTCTCCTCTCCTCTCTCCTCTCCTCTCTCCTGTCTCCTCTCCTCTCTCCTCTCCTCTCTCCTCTCCTCTCTCCTCTCCTCTCTCCTCTCCTCTCTCCTCTCCTCTCTCCTCTCTCCTCTCTCCTCTCTCCTGTCTCCTCTCCTCTCTCCTCTCTCCTCTCCTGTCTCCTCTCTTACCTCCTCTCTCCTCTCCTCTCCTCTCTCCTCTCTCCTCTCTCTCTCCTCTCTCCTCTCTCCTCTCTCCTCTCCTCTCCTCTCTCCTCTCCTCTCTCCTCTCTCCTCTCCTCTCCTCTCTCCTCTCTCCTCTCTCCTCTCTCCTCTCTCCTCTCTCCTGTCTCCTCTCTCCTGTCTCCTCTCCTCTCTCCTCTCTCCTTGGCAGTGGTCCCTGAGGAGGTGAAGCCTAAGTTCGTTAAAGGGTCGAAGCGTTACGGACGCCGCTCTCGTCCCGACAGTAAACCGGACTCAGACCAGGACTCTCCCCCGGACTCCTCCAGATCCGAGGACCGGGACCAAGCCCGCGTCCTGGACCGGGACCAGGTCAGGTCCACAGAGGGGGTCCGCAGAGCCAAACTAAGACGGGCCACTTCTTTGGAGAGCATCGAGGTACAGTCTCAGAAAACCAGGTCACACTTATAGCCACAGGTTTTATATTTACTGTTCTTAGATTGTTTTTCTCTCGTGATACATTATCGCGATACTTTATCATGATACTTTATCGCGATATATAATCATTAATACTTTATCGCGATATATAATCATTAATACTTTATCGTGATATATAATCATTAATACTTTATCGCGATATATAATCATTAATACTTTATCGTGATATATTATCATTAATACTTTATCGTGATATATTATCATTAATACTTTACTGTGATACATTATCGTGATTGTGATTATCGTATTGTCCAGTGATTGCCAAAGTAGGGCTGTATTTTCACCACCTTTTCAGAGATCAGGTTTTATTGTAAGTTAATGTGATATTATCGTTGACAGTGTATGATTCTCAGCCCTTTAATTGTCTGTTGTTCTTGTGCAGAGTGTTTTGTTATGTGGTGATTTTGGGACAGAATTCGGTGTTTTCTCTGCAGATGGACAGAGCTGGTTCATTCTGTGAGCCAAGGGGCAGATGTGGGGTTTTTGGGACGTGGTGCTGATCCGAGGGGCGTGAAGCGGTTTCAGGAAGTGGTTTTGTGAGGAATGCGGCTCTGGCTCCGTCTGGACACTTTTGTTTTAGAAAAAGAGAAAGAGTCCGGTTCTCTCTTCAGGAATTCACTCAGAACAAACCACTGCCTCCGTCAGCTGTAAACCAGACTCTCAGCCCTTCAGTCCGAGTCTGGGTTAGACCTGGTTCAGACCTGGTTTAGTCCTGGTTCAGACCTGGTTTAGACCTGGTTCAGACCTGGTTTAGTCCTGGTTCAGACCTGGTTCAGACCTGGTTCAGACCTGGTTTAGTCCTGGTTCAGACCTGGTTCAGACCTGGTTCAGACCTGGTTTAGACCTGGTACAGACCTGGTTCAGACCTGGTTTAGTCCTGGTTCAGACCTGGTTCAGACCTGGTTCAGACCTGGTTTAGACCTGGTACAGACCTGGTTCAGACCTGGTTTAGTCCTGGTTTAGTCCTGGTTTAGTCCTGGTTTAGTCCTGGTTTAGACCTGGTTTAGTCCTGGTTCAGACCTGGTTCAGACCTGGTTCAGACCTGGTTTAGTCCTGGTTCAGACCTGGTTTAGACCTGGTACAGACCTGGTTCAGACCTGGTTTAGTCCTGGTTCAGACCTGGTTCAGACCTGGTTCAGACCTGGTTTAGACCTGGTACAGACCTGGTTCAGACCTGGTTCAGACCTGGTTCAGACCTGGTTTAGACCTGGTTCAGACCTGGTTCAGACCTGGTTTAGTCCTGGTTCAGACCTGGTTCAGACCTGGTTCAGACCTGGTTTAGACCTGGTACAGACCTGGTTCAGACCTGGTTTAGTCCTGGTTTAGTCCTGGTTTAGACCTGGTTCAGACCTGGTTCAGACCTGGTTTAGTCCTGGTTTAGTCCTGGTTTAGTCCTGGTTTAGTCCTGGTTTAGACCTGGTTCAGACCTGGTTCAGACCTGGTTCAGACCTGGTTTAGACCTGGTTCAGACCTGGTTCAGACCTGGTTCAGACCTGGTTTAGTCCTGGTTTAGACCTGGTACAGACCTGGTTCAGACCTGGTTTAGACCTGGTTCAGACCTGGTTCAGACCTGGTTCAGACCTGGTTTAGTCCTGGTTTAGACCTGGTTCAGACCTGGTTTAGACCTGGTTCAGACCTGGTTCAGACCTGGTTTAGACCTGGTTCAGACCTGGTTTAGTCCTGGTTTAGACCTGGTTCAGACCTGGTTTAGACCTGGTTTAGACCTGGTTCAGACCTGGTTCAGACCTGGTTTAGACCTGGTTCAGACCTGGTTTAGACCTGGTTCAGACCTGGTTTAGTCCTGGTTTAGACCTGGTTCAGACCTGGTTCAGACCTGGTTTAGACCTGGTTTAGACCTGGTTTAGACCTGGTTTAGTCCTGGTTTAGTCCTGGTTTAGTCCTGGTTTAGTCCTGGTTTAGACCTGGTTTAGTCCTGGTTCAGACCTGGTTCAGACCTGGTTCAGACCTGGTTTAGTCCTGGTTTAGTCCTGGTTTAGACCTGGTTCAGACCTGGTTTAGTCCTGGTTTAGACCTGGTTCAGACCTGGTTTAGTCCTGGTTTAGTCCTGGTTTAGTCCTGGTTTAGTCCTGGTTTAGACCTGGTTTAGTCCTGGTTCAGACCTGGTTCAGACCTGGTTCAGACCTGGTTTAGTCCTGGTTTAGTCCTGGTTTAGACCTGGTTCAGACCTGGTTTAGTCCTGGTTTAGACCTGGTTCAGACCTGGTTTAGGTGCTGTTTCTTACAGGAGGCTTGGCTCTAATCCTTTAAATGTGACAGTCACAGACCACAGCTCGTTCAGGATTAAATCTGTTTAACTCAGTCTGAGGGAAACTTTTATTCAGGTTTAATCAGATTATATTGTGTTTATTCTCAGATACAGACTCTCATCATACACTTCTTTATCTCCTTTAGTTTCATTATTGGCAACACATCATTTCCTTTTCAAAGCTGATTTATGTCTCATGTAGAAACAGACTCCTGTGTCTCTGTTTCTGCAGCAGACGTTTCTCACACACAGCTCAGAGGAAACACAAACAACACATCTACGTTTTACTGAGAAGCAAACACCATTAAATATTTATCATGAAACAGGCACAAGGTCTGAGGGTTCAGGTCTGAGGGTTCAGGTCTGAGGGTTCAGGTCTGAGGGGGTCTGAGGGTTCAGGTCTGAGGGTTCAGGTCTGAGGGTTCAGGTCTGAGGGGGTCTGAGGGTTCAGGTCTGAGGGGGTCTGAGGGTTCAGGTCTGAGGGGGTCTGAGGGTTCAGGTCTGAGGGTTCAGGTCTGAGGGGGTCTGAGGGTTCAGATCTGAGGGGGTCTGAGGGTTCAGGTCTGAGGGTTCAGGTCTGAGGGTTCAGATCTGAGGGGGTCTGAGGGTTCAGGTCTGAGGGGGTCTGAGGGTTCAGGTCTGAGCAGGTTTAGTGAATTCCTCTGAGATCAGCTCCAATCCTCAGTGGAATTCCTCTTTTTCTCTGTTTCCCACCAACGCTCACTGCTGTTTGTTCTGTCTCTGATTGAGTAAACCTGGGTAGACCTGGGTAGACCTGGGTGGATCTGGGTAAACCTGGGTGGATCTCGGTGGATCTGGGTAAACCTGGGTGGATCTGGGTGGATCTGGGTAAACCTGGGTGGATCTGGGTGGATCTGGGTAAACACTCCTCTCTGATGTATCCTGTGCAGAGCCTGAAGTCAGACGAGGAGGCGACTGATCACAGAGACGTCGCTCAGAACAAAGGTAGGTTCCACTGAACTAATGCCTTACAGACTGGTTTAGACCTGGTTCAGACCTGGTCCAGACCTGGTCCAGACCTGGTTCAGTGACAGGTGGATGTTTCAGGAGAACAGCTGGAGGAGGGTGGAGTTAAACCTGGAGAGTGTGTCCTGACGGAGGAGTGTGAACATCTGGATCTGCAGCCGCTCAGCTCCGAGGTAACAGCTGCTGCTATGCTTTTATTTTGAAGAATGTATGTTTGTATGGTTTTATTTTGAAGGATGTGTGTTTGTGTGGTTTTATTTTGAAGGATGTATGTTTGTATGGTTTTATTTTGAAGGATGTGTGTTTGTATGGTTTTATTTTGAAGGATGTGTGTTTGTGTGGTTTTATTTTGAAGGATGTGTGTTTGTATGGTTTTATTTTGAAGGATGTGTGTTTGTATGGTTTTATTTTGAAGGATGTGTGCTTCCTGCTGCGGAGGCTGGACGCTGACGTCGAAGGCAGAGTCAGTCTCAGAGACGTCCACAGAGTCCTCTGTAGTCCAGCTCCTGTCTGCTCCTCCACCCCCCTCCGGACCCCCGCACAGGTGAGTCCAGGTTAGACTGGATTTAGACCGGGTTAGACCAGGTTTAGTCCCTGTCCACTGTGATTTTAGTCATGAACAAACCAAAGCTCTGTCCTTCATCTTCCGTCCCTGCTGTCAGTCACAGGGTTGGTCCATGTGGGCGGGGTTTATGCTCAGCGGGCGGGGTTAATGCTCGGTGGGTGGGGTTTGAATACAGTGGGCGGGGCCTGTAGCTGTCAGTCACTCGTCTCAGGTGAGCTGCTGCAGGTGTGAGTGAGACAGAAGCATGGCCTGTTCCTCAGGTTTAATGTCGGGCTGGGGCCTTTTAACATGGGTCACATCAGAGAGACTGGGTCAGACCAGATTTAGACCGGGTAGAACCAGAGAGAGACCGGACTTCCGCTGCAGCCAGGTTAGTCCTGTTAGACCGGGTCAGACCAGACTTAGACCAGGAGAGACCAGACCAGGGCGTGTGTTAAACAAAACAAAGAGTCACCTCTGAAACACTTTGGGTCCGTCCCTGGGCCCGTCCCTGGGTCCGTCCCGGGGTCCGTCCCTGGGTCCGTCCCTGGGCCCGTCCCGGGGTCCGTCCCGGGGCAGCTGTGGCCCCAGAGGCTCCATCACCAGTGTGTGTCTGTGGACTGAATGAATAATGGACTGTGTAAAGTGCAGTCTAATCCATCATTACTATTATTCCAGTTCCTCTGTGACATGTTTCTGTGTCGGGTCCAGGTCCAGAGCGGCGTGTCATCGGAGGAGCGCTTGTTCCAATGCTCCTCTCCGTCCCGGTCCCAGTCCCGGTCCCAGTCCTGGTCCCTGCTGACTCCGGCCGTGGGACAGAGGGTCCTGAGCCGCCTTGATGACGGGACGGGAGCAGCCGGTCCAGAGCAGGTCATGGCTCTGTGGAGAGAGGAGGGTCTCCGGGACAGTCAGGACGTCCTGCAGGTGAGAGCTGGGATAGACCAAGTCCTGGTTTAGTCCTGGCCTGAGATCTGAGTCTGGAGCAGTTTAAATCTCAGACGCCACACTCTGAGGAGTATGTGGATCAGAAATCAGTCGAGTTGGGTTGAGGGTGGTCCGCTCTGAGGCCAGACCTAGACCAGCCCTGGACCAGACCCAGAGAGGATCAGTCCAATTATCATAATGAACCTCAGGAATGTGTCCAGAAAAAACAGCTCCAGTCGACAGACACAAGACCTGCTTTAGACCAGGCTCAGCGCTGGTTTAGAACTGACAGTCTTTGTTCAGTCTTAATTTTAAAACGTAATTTGTTGTTTGTTCATACTTTGTTGTTATTTACAAACTCCGCCCCCTTTGACCAAAAATGCAGAATATTTTAATTAAAAAAATTAAACCTAAAAAACAAACTCCTGTGGTTTCACTGGAGACATTCCATTTATTTGCTCCACAGTTTGATCTAAAAGTCTGATTTGTTGGATGCTGCTACGAAAATAAATATAAATAAATAGAACAGAATTGCAGTTTTATAAAAATGCATGTTTTTATGAAGCTACAGTTTGTTTTGTCAAAGATCTAAACTGACTACTGATTAAATCATGTTTAGTTTCAACAATAGTGAAGCTAATGACCAAAGTAAGTTCTTTTTTTACAAGGAAAATGTCAAGAGCCAAAACAGTTTAGACAACTCTGGTTCACACCAACAGATGGCGCTGTTTCTTTGTGTTCACACTTGATTCTGCTTCAGCTGCTGGACTTCTCTCTGGACGAACGTCTCAGTCTCACGGACCTCACTCTGGCTTTGGACAACGAGCTACTGATCAGTGGCAACAGCCTCCACCAGGCGGCGCTCATCTCCTACAAGACCGAGCTACAGCACCTACAGTAGGTCTAACACTGAGCTACAGCAGTAGGTCTAACACTGAGCTACAGCAGTAGGTCTAACACTGAGCTACAGCAGTAGGTCTAACACTGAGCTACAGCACCTACAGTAGATCTAACACTGAGTTACAGCAGTAGGTCTAACACTGAGCTACAGCAGTAGGTCTAACACTGAGCTACAGCACCTACAGTAGGTCTAACACTGAGTTACAGCACCTACAGTAGGTCTAACACTGAGCTACAGCAGTAGGTCTAACACTGAGCTACAGCACCTACAGTAGGTCTAACACTGAGCTACAGCAGTAGGTCTAACACTGGTTCTGTCTGGTCTTGTGCCGGTCTCTCCAGGACTCTGGCGGAGCAGGCCTGCAGAGAGAGAGACAAGGCCAAGTCAGACCTGGACCAGGCCGACCTCAGGAACCTGCAGCTGATCCGAGAAGTCGACGAGCGTCAGACCAGCCTCGAGACCAGCACCAGGACCAGGATCAGGTAAGACCAGAGCCAGACCGGGTAGAACCAGAATCAGGTAAGACCAGAGCCAGGTTGTACTGGTTCTGTGTGGTCTCAGGGACCTGGAGCAGGTTTAAGTTGGACTGTAACTGGTTCTGTGTGGTCTCAGGGACCTGGAGCAGGTTTAAATTGGACTGTAACTGGTTCTGTGTGGTCTCAGGGACCTGGAGCAGGTTTAAATTGGACTGTAACTAGTTCTGTGTGGTCTCAGGGACCTGGAGCAGGTTTAAATTGGACTGTAACTGGTTCTGTGTGGTCTCAGGGAACTGGAGCAGGTTTAAATTGGACTGTAACTGGTTCTGTGTGGTCTCAGGGACCTGGAGCAGGTTTAAGTTGGACTGTAACTGGTTCTGTGTGGTCTCAGGGACCTGGAGCAGGACTTTCGTGAGCGCCTGGCGGTTCTTCGAGGACAGATGGAGCAGGAGAACGAGGCTCAGCTGCAGCAGCTCGACAAAGACAACAGTGAGCTCCAAGAAGAACTTCTGCTTCTGCGAACGAGAGAACCACAGCTACAGGAGGAGCTGAGCGCCGCCCAAGAGGTTCAGGCCGGTCAAGAGGGGTCTAGAGGGTCTATAGGGGTCTACAGGGGTCTACAGGGCACTACAGGGTCTAGAGGGGTCTACAGGGTCTACAGGGGTCTACAGGGTCTAGAGGGGTCTACAGGGTCTAGAGGGTCTACAGGGCACTACAGGGGACTACAGGGTCTAGTGGGTCTACAGGGGACTACAGGGGACTACAGGGTCTAGTGGGTCTACAGGGGACTACAGGGTCTAGTGGGTCTACAGGGGACTACAGGGTCTAGTGGGTCTACAGGGGACTACAGGGTCTACAGGGTCTAGTGGGACTACAGGGTCTACAGGGTCTAGTGGGTCTACAGGGCACTACAGGGTCTAGAGGGGTCTACAGGGTCTACAGGGTCTACAGGGTCTAGTGGGTCTACAGGGCACTACAGGGTCTAGAGGGGTCTACAGGTTCTATTTCTCTGTTTTGTGTTTTTCAGGAGAACCGTCGTCTGGAGGAGGAGCTGGCTGCTCTGAAACTGAAACTGAACGAAGCAGAGATTTCAGTCGAAAAACTGCAGCGAGACCTGGACCAGATCCTGCTCGAAAAGGTTTAGACCCGAATACGGAGCGTTAAGGGGTCTAGACCCGAATGCGGAGCGTTAACGGGTCTAGACCAGAATACGGAGCGTTAACGGGTCTAGACCCGAATACGGAGCGTTAACGGGTCTAGACCAGAATGCGGAGCGTTAACGGGGTCTAGACCAGAATGCGGAGCGTTAACGGGGTCTAGACCAGAATGCGGAGCGTTAACGGGGTCTAGACCAGAATGCGGAGCGTTAACGGGGTCTAGACCAGAATGCGGAGCGTTAACGGGTCTAGAGCCGAATGCGGAGCGTTAACGGGTCTAGACCAGAATGCGGAGCGTTAACGGGTCTAGACCCGAATGCGGAGCGTTAACGGGTCTAGACCCGAATGCGGAGCGTTAACGGGGTCTAGACCCGAATGCGGAGCGTTAACGGGTCTAGACCCGAATGCGGAGCGTTAACGGGTCTAGACCAGAATACGGAGCGTTAACGGGGTCTAGACCCGAATGCGGAGCGTTAACGGGTCTAGACCCGAATGCGGAGCGTTAACGGGTCTAGAGTCGAATGCGGAGCGTTAACGGGTCTAGAGTCGAATGCGGAGCGTTAACGGGGTCTAGACCCGAATGCGGAGCGTTAACGGGTCTAGACCCGAATGCGGAGCGTTAACGGGTCTAGACCCGAATGCGGAGCGTTAACGGGTCTAGAGTCGAATGCGGAGCGTTAACGGGTCTAGAGTCGAATGCGGAGCGTTAACGGGGTCTAGACCCGAATGCGGAGCGTTAACGGGGTCTAGACCCGAATGCGGAGCGTTAACGGGTCTAGAGTCGAATGCAGAGCGTTAACGGGTCTAGAGTCGAATGCGGAGCGTTAACGGGTCTAGAGTCGAATGCGGAGCGTTAACGGGGTCTAGACCCGAATGCGGAGCGTTAACGGGGTCTAGACCCGAATGCGGAGCGTTAACGGGTCTAGAGTCGAATGCGGAGCGTTAACGGGTCTAGACCCGAATGCGGAGCGTTAACCAGAATAACATCATAATAACAAGCACAAACTTATTTAAATAAGAAGCCTTTACACAGAACACAGAGCGGGTCACAGCTCTGACAAATAGTATTATTCTATAAGAACCGGTTTAAACCAGTCTAAACCCTGACCCTGGTCTCAGTGGGATCAGAACCGGTTCTATCCGGTCTAAACCCCGGTCTCAGTGGGATCAGAGCTGGTTCCATCCGGTCTAAACCCCGGTCTCAGTGGGATCAGAACCGGTTCTATCCGGTCTAAACCCCGGTCTCAGTGGGATCAGAGCTGGTTCCATCCGGTCTAAACCCCGGTCTCAGTGGGATCAGAGCTGGTTCCATCCGGTCTAAACCCCGGTCTCAGTGGGATCAGAACCGGTTCTATCCGGTCTAAACCCTGGTCTCAGTCTCCAGCGTGTCCTGTTTCTCATGAATTATTCCTGACGCTCTGTCGACTCCTGCTCTCTTCAAACCCTGACTTCTGATTGGACCAGACCTGTCCTTCCTCGTGTCCTTCCTCGTCTCCTCAGTCCTTGCTTATTCCCTTTGCTTTCCCCTTCTGCTGGGTTAAAAGTCCTCGTTTCTGATTGGCTGTTGGATTTACATCCTGAGACTCTGGACCAATCAGACGCTATGTTTGTGTGCAGTTCAGTCTGGACCCGAGCGACGCCGGTTTGAGCCACGAGGAGCGCTTCTGCGAAATCATCAAAGAATACGAGCAGCAGTGTCGGGTAAGACTTCCTCCTCTAATGGTTTTACGTGGATTTGAACAGGTTTTACATAGATTTGAGTGGGTTTTAGTTGGATTTGAACAGGTTTTAGTTTGATTTGAGCAGGTTTTAACTGGATTTGAACAGGTTTTAGATGGATTTAAACAGGTTTTAGTTTGATTTGTGCAGGTTTTAACTGGATTTGAACAGGTTTTAGATGGATTTGAGCATGTTTTACTGGATTTCAACAGCTTTTAGGTAGATTTTTTTTTTTATTTAGTAGAATCACTTGGTATTCATCGGAGAGTGCATAAATTCCTCTTTTCTCTCTGCTCCTGAACGCCTCACTGGCTCCATCAGAAAATAAAGGTGAGGTCTGAAGGTGTTTTTTCCAGGTATGCAGTGACTGCAGTGGCTCCTGTTCATTTCTGCTTTTACAGTTTCTCTTTTCAGTGCGAAAGTGTTTCTGTAACTGTAGTGTTTTTGTTCAATCAGAGATAAACTACAGTAAACCGGGAAATAATAATTATGAATGATTAGAAACTAAAAGCTGAAATAACCTCTGTTGAAACTGAGAATGATCAAAGGATAAAATGATTAAATTTTAAATATTTGTGGCGGACAGTGTTAAAATAAACCCTTTTTTTTTTTTTTTGTAGGAGTTGAGAGACAGAAACGATGAGCTGAGTTCAGAGCTGGAGCTGATCAAGAGTCAGAGACTCGACAGAAAAACCAGACGAGACCCAGAGAACCCTGCAGAACTCACCTGGAGCCAACAGAACCAGGACCAACCGGACCAGGACCAAGAGTCTGACTCCGGTAACAGCAGTTTTTACAGCGCTCATAGTCTGGACTCTCTGGACTCTGTCTGGCTCCTGGTCCATGTTCTAACAGTGGACCAGAACGGGTCTTAGATGGACCAGAACGGGTCTTAGATGGACCAGAACGGGTCTTAGATGGACTAGAACGGGTCTCGGATAGACTAGAACGGGTCTCGGATAGACTAGAACGGGTCTCGGATAGACTAGAACGGGTCTCGGATGGACCAGAACAGGTCTCGGATGGACCAGAACAGGTCTCGGATGGACCAGAACAGGTCTCGGATGGACCAGAACAGGTCTCGGATGGACTAGAACAGGTCTCAGATGGACTTACCAGGGCCTGTGTTTTGTCCTGTGCGCTTTAGTTAGAGTCATGTGACCAGACGATTCACCATCCTCAGTCCACGCTCTCTCAGGACGGAGCAGAAAGACTGGTACTACCTGCTCAGGTGGTACAGGCCCCGCCCACAGCCTTTATACAGGTAGAACAGGCCCCGCCCACAGCCTTTACACAGGTAGAACAGGCCCCGCCCATACTCACAGGTAGAACACCCCCGCCCACAGTCACAGGTCCACAGCAGGTAGAACAGGCCCCGCCCACAGTCACAGGTCCACAGCAGGTAGAACAGGCCCCGCCCACAGTCACAGGTAGAACAGGCCCCGCCCACAGTCACAGGTCCACAGCAGGTAGGGATCAGAGTCACGGAGCTGGTTTAGTGTCGCCATGTCTGAAAGTAAGTCTGTCAATCAAACAAGATTTTGTCTGTTTTTAATCTGAGAGAGTTGTGTTTCTGTTGAACTGCTCTGATCTGTGTCTGTTTCTGTGTTTTTCAGACGAATCTTACGCGAAACACCGTTCTCCTCGGCTCCGGAGGAAACTCACTCCTGCCGACAAATCTGGTGAGGCCCGGGGTCTGGACCAGAGTCTGGACCAGAGTCTGGACCAGAGTCTGGACCAGAGTCTGGACCAGAGTCTGGACCAGAGTCTGGACCAGAGTCTGGACCAGAGTCAGTTTAACTCAGACTCAGGTTTAACTCAGACTCAGGTTTAACTCAGACTCTGGTCCAGACTCTGGTCCAGACTCTGGTCCAGACTCTGGTCCAGACTCTGGTCCAGACTCTGGTCCTCACTCTTGTTCTTGTCCCCGTCTCTCCTCAGCCCTGTGCTCGCTGGACTCTGGACTGGACTCTGGTCCTGGTCCTGGTCCTGGGGTCAGTATCCAGACTGAACTGGCTTTAGAACAACTGCAGCAGAAACACCAGCAGGAATTACAGCAGCTGCACATCCAACTGGAGACTCAGGTAACTCAGGTTTAACCCAGGTTTAACTCAGGTTTAACTCAGGTTTAACTCAGTTTAACCCAGGTTTAACTCAGGTTTAACTCAGTTTAACCCAGGTTTAACTCAGGTTTAACTCAGGTTTAACTCAGTTTAACCCAGGTTTAACTCAGACCCAGGTTTAACTCAGGTTTAACTCAGGTTTAACTCAGGTTTAACTCAGGTTTAACTCAGTTTAACCCAGGTTTAACTCAGGTTTAACTCAGTTTAACCCAGGTTTAACTCAGGTTTAACCCAGGTTTAACTCAGTTTAACCCAGGTTTAACTCAGGTTTAACTCAGGTTTAACTCAGTTTAACCCAGGTTTAACTCAGGTTTAACTCAGTTTAACCCAGGTTTAACTCAGGTTTAACTCAGGTTTAACTCAGTTTAACCCAGGTTTAACTCAGACCCAGGTTTAACTCAGGTTTAACTCAGGTTTAACTCAGGTTTAACTCAGTTTAACCCAGGTTTAACTCAGGTTTAACTCAGGTTTAACTCAGTTTAACCCAGGTTTAACTCAGACCCAGGTTTAACTCAGGTTTAACTCAGGTTTAACTCAGGTTTAACTCAGTTTAACCCAGGTTTAACTCAGACCCAGGTTTAACTCAGGTTTAACTCAGGTTTAACTCAGGTTTAACTCAGGTTTAACCCAGGTTTAACTCAGTTTAACCCAGGTTTAACTCAGGTTTAACCCAGGTTTAACTCAGGTTTAACCCAGGTTTAACTCAGGTTAACCCAGGTTTAACTCAGGTTTAACTCAGGTTTAACTCAGGTTAACCCAGGTTTAACTCAGGTTTAACTCAGTTTAACCCAGGTTTAACTCAGGTTTAACCCAGGTTTAACTCAGGTTTAACCCAGGTTTAACTCAGGTTAACCCAGGTTTAACTCAGGTTTAACTCAGTTTAACCCAGGTTTAACTCAGGTTTAACTCAGGTTAACCCAGGTTTAACTCAGTTTAACCCAGGTTTAACTCAGGTTTAACCCAGGTTTAACTCGGGTTAACCCAGGTTTAACTCAGGTTTAACCCAGGTTTAACTCGGGTTAACCCAGGTTTAACTCGGGTTAACCCAGGTTTAACTCAGGTTTAACTCAGGTTAACCCAGGTTTAACTCAGGTTTAACCCAGGTTTAACTCAGGTTTAACCCAGGTTTAACTCAGGTTTAACCCAGGTTTAACTCGGGTTAACCCAGGTTTAACTCAGGTTTAACTCAGGTTAACCCAGGTTTAACTCAGGTTTAACCCAGGTTTAACTCGGGTTTAACTCAGGTTAACCCAGGTTTAACTCAGGTTTAACTCAGGTTAACCCAGGTTTAACTCAGGTTTAACTCAGGTTAACCCAGGTTTAACTCAGTTTAACCCAGGTTTAACTCAGACCCAGGTTTAACCCAGGTTTAACTCAGTTTAACTCAGGTTTAACTCAGGTTTAACCCAGGTTTAACTCAGACCCAGGTTTAACTCAGACCCAGGTTTAACCCAGGTTTAACTCAGACCCAGGTTTAACCCAGGTTTAACCCAGGTTTAACCCAGGTTTAACACAGACCCAGGTTTAACTCAGACCCAGGTTTAACCCAGGTTTAACTCAGACCCAGGTTTAACCCAGGTTTAACTCAGACCCAGGTTTAACCCAGGTTTAACTCAGACCCAGGTTTAACTCAGACCCAGGTTTAACCCAGGTTTAACTCAGACCCAGGTTTAACCCAGGTTAACCCAGGTTAACCCAGGTTAACCCAGGTGTATTCTGACCTCGTGCAGGTGAATTATTACGAGCGCAGCCTGGAGCAGATGAGGCAGAGCATGGAGCTGGAGAGGAAGGACATCTCTCAGGCTTTTAAGGTGAGACACACTTTGAACTGTTTTTTTGGAGCAAATCCAAGATGGCTCCACAGTTGTTTTGACATTGACAAACCCGGAGCAAAGTGTAGCGTGGTCTAGAGCCCGGTCTCGGTGTCCTGGTCTGGTTTTAGTCCGACCTGAACCCGTGTGTTTCAGCTGGAGATCTGTGAACTGGAGGAACAGAAAACGGACCTGGAACAACAGCTGAAACAACTGAGAGAAAATATGGAGAAAATCCAGCAGCAACAGACGACGACCTGGAGCAACGAGCAGCAGAAGAGGTACTACAGGACTACACCTGGACTAACCAGGACTAACAAGGACTAAACCTGGACTAAATGGCACTGATTAGGTCTAGGCAGGAAGTCTAAACCAGGATTAACCCGGTCTTGACCCGGTCTTGTTCCCAGGATGCAGCGGGAGCGGGCCGAGCTGGAGCAGAACTTTGCCAGAGAGATCGGGAACCTGGTCCAGAGACTGAGCTCCGAGAAAGACCAGCTGGAGGCCGAGCTGAGACTGAAGATGGACCAGGAAGTCCTGCTGGTCCGGTGGGTCTACAGTCCGGTCTACGGCGGTCTTTAAAGTCCTGCCGGTCCGGTCTACGGCGGTCTTTAAAGTCCTGCCGGTCCGGTCTACTCAGGTTAATCCAGAGTACTCAGGTTACTCCAGAGTACTCAGTTTACTCCAGAGTACTCAGGTTTATTCCAGAGTACTCAGGTTAATCCAGAGTACTCAGTTTACTCCAGAGTACTCAGTTTACTCCAGAGTACTCAGGTTACTCCAGAGTACTCAGTTTACTCCAGAGTACTCGGTTTATTCCAGAGTACTCAGGTTAATCCAGAGTACTCAGGTTAATCCAGAGTACTCAGTTTACTCCAGAGTACTCAGGTTACTCCAGAGTACTCGGTTTACTCCAGAGTACTCAGTTTACTCCAGAGTACTCAGGTTACTCCAGAGTACTCGGTTTACTCCAGAGTACTCGGTTTACTCCAGAGTACTTAGGTTAATTCAGAGTACTCAGTTTACTCGGTTTACTCCAGAGTACTCGGTTTACTCCAGAGTACTCGGGTTAATCCAGAGTACTCGGGTTAATCCAGAGTACTCAGTTTACTCCAGAGTACTCGGTTTACTCCAGAGTACTTAGGTTAATTCAGAGTACTCAGTTTACTCGGTTTACTCCAGAGTACTCGGTTTACTCCAGAGTACTCGGTTTACTCCAGAGTACTTAGGTTAATTCAGAGTACTCAGTTTACTCGGTTTACTCCAGAGTACTCGGTTTACTCCAGAGTACTCGGTTCACTCCAGAGTACTTAGGTTAATTCAGAGTACTCGGTTTACTCCAGAGTACTCGGTTTACTCCAGAGTACTCGGGTTAATCCAGAGTACTCAGGTTACTCCAGAGTACTCAGGTTACTCCAGAGTACTCAGGTTACTCCAGAGTACTCGTTTTATTCCAGAGTACTCAGTTTACTCCAGAGTACTCAGGTTACTCCAGAGTAATCAGGTTAATCCAGAGTACTCAGTTTACTCCAGAGTACTCAGTTTACTCCAGAGTACTCAGGTTACTCCAGAGTACTCGGGTTAATCCAGAGTACTCGGTTTACTCCAGAGTACTCGGTTTACTCCAGAGTACTTGGTTTACTCCAGAGTACTCAGGTTAATTCAGAGTACTCAGTTTACTCCAGAGTACTCGGTTTACTCCAGAGTACTCGGGTTAATCCAGAGTACTCGGGTTAATCCAGAGTACTCGGTTTACTCCAGAGTACTCGGTTTACTCCAGAGTACTTGGTTTACTCCAGAGTACTCAGGTTAATTCAGAGTACTCAGTTTACTCCAGAGTACTCGGTTTACTCCAGAGTACTCGGTTTACTCCAGAGTACTCAGGTTACTCCAGAGTACTCAGGTTAATCTAAAGGCAGCTGTGGCTCTGAGCAGGACCGAGGCTGAGCAGCAGCTGTCGTCCATGAAGCTCCACTTCGCCGAGACTCAGCGGAGCCTCCTTCACCAGCTTCACCTGGAGCGGCTCCGAGTCCAGAACCAGGACCAGGACCAGGAGATCCAGAACCTGCGCCAAACCCTGCTCCAAACAGAAACCACACTGAAACTGGTCACAGAACAATTACAGCAATCAGAGGAAGAGGTTAAAATGCACCAACGAGCCATGAACCAACTGGAAAACTGCTTAAACGAAGCCAGAAATCAGTGCATTGAGTTTGAGAAAGAAACTGAAAAGCAGCAGGAGAGGATCAAACAATCTGAACAGAGCTTAGAAAACACAAAAGAGAAATGTATCCAGTTTGAAAAAGAAATGATAAAGGTTCAAAATCGTAAGGAAAAACTTGAATACGAACTCACAGAACAGCAAAAACAAACTGACAAATCAGAAATGACCTCAGAACGAGCCAAAAATTACTGCCAACGACTGGAAGAAGAGGTAAAAAAGCAAGAAAAGAGAATCGAACAGTTGGAACACAGCTTAAAGGAGGCCTGTAGATGCTGCGCTGAGCTGGAAGAACGAGTTAAAAGTCATGAGAAAAATGAGATTACGGAACTGCAGGAGTCCAACAGCCAATCACAAATGAGTTCATATGAAGAGAGGAAATACTGTAAACGGTTGGAAGAAGAGATTAAAATGCTCCAAAACCAAAAGACTGAGATGGAAAGTGAGATTATAGAGCTACAAAAAGTGAGCAACCAATCAGAAACGAGCTTAGCACGAGCCAAAGAGTACTGCCAGCGTTTGGAGGAAGAGGTAAGAAGCTCTAGTCTGCGTTGCTCTGATCTCGAGGCGCGATTAGAAGAGGCCTGTTCTCAGCTTCAGGAGAGCATCGTGTTTTTAGAATCACACGAGATCTTAAACCGACGCCTCACCGAAGAGAAAACCGCAGCCGAGTCCGAGCTCAGAGCATCCGAGC
Organism: Rhyacichthys aspro; assembly: GCA_036850595.1. Taxonomy (NCBI): domain Eukaryota; kingdom Metazoa; phylum Chordata; class Actinopteri; order Gobiiformes; family Rhyacichthyidae; genus Rhyacichthys; species Rhyacichthys aspro. The sequence goes on along the minus strand of JAWCTZ010000216.1, from coordinate 38,263 downwards.
GGAAACGAGACGAGCTTCTGGAGCGGCTCAGAGAAACCGAGGGCTCCAGGGAAGTGGATCTGATCTGCGCCGAGCTGCAGCGGCTGAAAACGGACCGGGACCGACTGATCCAGGACCTGAAAGAGCAGGCCATGGCCGTGGACACTCTGCAGGTTGAGCTGGACGCCGCCAACGAGGAGCGGAACCGGAGCCGAGCCGAGAAACAGGAGCTGGAGCTGAAACTAGAGAGGGATACGGAAATGAAATTCAGACTGGAGCAGCAGCGGGAGGAAGGTTTACAGAGAAGGAACGCTCAAGAAACAGAGCTCAATCTGGAGAGAGACAGGAATATACAACTGCAGTCAAGTTTGGAAGAGTTTAAGAGGAGTGTGTTTGAACTACAGACGAGTTTAGAGCAAGAAAAGAGGATTGTATTTGAACTACAGACGAGTTTAGAGCAAGAAAAGAGGATTGTGTTTGAACTACAGACGAGTTTAGAGCAAGAAAAGAGGATTGTGTTTGAACTACAGACGAGTTTAGAGCAAGAAAAGAGGATTGTGTTTGAACTACAGACGAGTTTAGAGCAAGAAAAGAGGATTGTGTTTGAACTACAGACGAGTTTAGAGCAAGAAAAGAGGATTGTATTTGAACTACAGACGAGTTTAGAGCAAGAAAAGAGGATTGTGTTTGAACTACAGACGAGTTTAGAGCAAGAAAAGATCAAGGTTTTGCAAAGAAAAGACATCGAAAATGAGCTACAAGAAGCTTTGATGAAAGAGAAAAGTAAAAGTCTAGAGCTAGAATCTGGTTTGGAAATGACAAAAGACTGGCTTAAACAAGAAAAGGCTAAGTTTCTGGAGCTTGAATCAAGTCTGAAGCAGCAAAAGGAGGAAATGATGCAGAGAAACATGGCTCAAGAAAAGCTGGAAGCAAAGCTAAATCAGGAAAAAGTGATACATTTACAATTACAGTCAAGTTTGGAAGAACAAAAGAGGAGTGTGTTTGAACTACAGTCAAGTTTAGAGCAAGAAAAGATGGAGGTTTTGCAAAGAAAGGACATGGAAAACGTGCTACAAGAAGCTCTGACGAACGAAAAAGTGATGATTCAAGAACTTCAGTCTAGTTTGGCGCAGAAAGAGCAAGTTTTGAAGCAGGAGCGAAGCAGGATCTCGGAGTTGGAGTCGAGTTTGGAAGAGCAGAATGAGGACGTGTCGCGTTTGTCTCAGGAGAACGGCAGCTACACCCGCCTCGTGGACCAGCTCTCGACGCAGATCGTGGAGATGGAGGAGGAGGCGGGCGTTCTGAGGGACCACATCCGGGACCTGAGCGCGCAGCTGAACGGGACGGCCGACCTGGTGCCACGTCTGCGCCGACAGCTCAACGCCAAAAACGCCGAAGTGGAGAAGCTGCGCTTGGAGTCGGAGGCAAAGCTGCTGCAGATGGAAGCTCTGGTTCAGAAACTGGAGGAACACAGCGAGGATTGGAACAGGTTTGGATTGGACTTGAGCAAAACTGGAACGAAAACTAACCGAATGCAAACTAATCGAACAAATAACGAAGGCCATTTTGTGTCTAACATCCATCCATCGCATGACTCTCCGCTTCTGATCATTTAAACCTTTAACTCTTGCACCAAAGACTTCACTGAATGATTTTATTGAATGATTTGAAAATGCCTTGTTAGAATGTTTATGGAGCATTAAAGGAAACGAATGCTGACGGATTGACTAACTATTGACATCAAGCATTTTGTGACTAACATCCATCCCTTTTCTCAAATCGACCTCATGCCCCACTTCTTTCTCATGTCGTCACTTCTGTTTTTCTAAATACCTGTCAACACCAAAACATTGGAGAAAAACCCAAATGATTTGAAAAATGTTGCCAGGATCAGTGGATCAGTGGAAATGAAAACCGTCTATTTTGAGTCTGACATCCATTTTGTTTCATTCATCGCATGTCTCTGGTTTTGACTGCATTACTGCTTTTGATCATCTCAACTTTTAAGATTTAACTTTTGTAGAATCAGATATTAGCTTCTGATTAATCCTACTGAATGCTGACTAGTCGAACACGTAATCAAATAACCGTAATGTGTGGTAGAAGAACTGGAATGATTTTGGAGAAACAAATAACAAATATAAATTACATAAAGTATTTCTTAGTTAGAGAAAACTTGTCACTTTAAAAGTCACTTGGCTGATTTCAGACTGATTTCTCTTCTGTGGAGCCAGTTTTTCAGTGATTTCTGTTCTGTTCTGTGGCAGGATGCAGCTGGAGGAGGTTCGAACTGAGAACAGCGCTCTTCAGGAACGGCTCGCTCTGCTGCAACAGGAAGTGCAGACTCTGGAGGAGGAAGTGGCCAAGAAACAGTGGGTTTTGGGGGTTTGGGATTCGAGCGGGAAAACCAGACGTGTTCTGATTAAATCTGAATAAATAAATCCTGATGTTTGTGTGGACAGAAGGAAACTGGAGGAACTGGAGCGAGACCGAGAAGGAACCAGAGAAGAACAAGAGAGACTCCACAAAGAGGTCTGCTTTAGGCCTGGTTTAGACCTGGTTTAGACCTTAATCTTCGAAAAACTCCCCCTAAATCCCTCTAAAACCAGTTCAAATCCATCTAAAACCTCCAGTCTGCTCTCTGTACAGAACGCCGGTCTTCGTGAGCAGGTCCTGGACTTGAGCAGCAGGAACCTGGACCTGAGCAACACCAACGCGGAGCTGAGCGGGCGACTGCGCGGAGACCAGGAGGCTGTGTCTCTGCTGCGAGAGCGTCTGTCCACCGTGTCCCGGGAGCAGGAGCAGGAGAGTGCCACGGTGAGGGTCCAGAGGGTCACAGGGAAGTGCTGAACCTGAACACATCTCTTTTTAAATCCGGGGTTGAAGTTCAGGAACAGAACGTTTTACAAACTTGACCATCACTTTAGAACCAGTCAGTTCACTTTAACTGTGGTGCGTTCAGGTTCTTGACAGTTCTGTGGTGCGTTCAGGTTCTTGACAGTTCTGTGGTGCGTTCAGGTTCTTGACAGTTCTGTGGTGCGTTCAGGTTTTTGACAGTTCTGTGGTGCGTTCAGGTTCTTGACAGTTCTGTGGTGCGTTCAGGTGCGTGGTTTTTAACAGTTTTGTGGTGCATTCAGGTGTGTGGTTTTTAACAGTTCTGTGATGCGTTCAGGTGCGTCGGCTGCAGGAGGAGTTGGTCCAAACAGAACGAGAGAAACAACAAAAACTGACAACGTGGAACCAAGATAAAAAGCTGCTGGAAACAGAGCTGACCTCCTACAGGAGCAAGGTTAGTCCTGGCCTAGACCCAGTTTAGGCCCGGTCCTGACCCGGTCCTGACCCGGTCTGGTTTTCCTCAGGTCAGCAGAGTCTCGGATCTGGAGGCAGAGCTGAACAGCGTGAGTCTGAAGCTGCAGTGGACTCAGGACGACAACAACAAACTGAAACGAGAGACTGAAGACCGCAAAATCCAGGTAAGACCAGGGCTAGGACCAAGACCAGGACCAGGACCAAGACCTGACCAAGACCAGGACCTGACCAAGACCAGGACCTGACCAATACCAGGACCTGACCAAGACCAGGAGTCAATGTTTTGTTTAGACCTGGTTTAGTCCTGGTTTAGTCTTGGTTTAATCTTGGTTTAGTCCTGGTTTAGTCCTGGTTTAGACCTGGTTTAGACCTGGTTTAGACCTGTTCTCTGTCCTGTTCCAGATGGAGCAGTTCCAGTCCGGTCTTCACGCTCTGCAGCAGGAAGCAGACGCTCTTCGATCTCAGCTGCAATCGACCAATCAGGAGGCTCTCAACCACGAACAGGAAGTGGCCCACGCTCACAGGAAAATACAGGACGCACAAAACAAGGTAGACCTGATTTACAACTGGTTTAGACCTGGTTCAGTCCTGGTCTAGACCTGGTTCAGACTGGTTTTCCTCTGGTCTTTGTGGAACAGGTGGAAGAGCTGGAGTCCAGTCTCAGGAAGTTGCTGATGGAGAAAGAGGAAGTGACATCATCAATGGAGGAGGAGCTACAGCAGCTGCGAGTCCAAAACCAAGAGTTGGTCCACAAGGTCTAGACCTGCTCAAAACCGCCTTAAACTTGTTCAGTTCCCTCTAAAACCTGTTTAAATCCAGCTAAATCCTATTCAAATTCTTCTAAAACCTGTTTCAGCTCCGTGAAGTCCAGACCCAGAACCAGGAGATCCACAAACTGAACCAGCAGCAGCTGGACCTCAGGACTCAGCTGGACCAACTTGAGACCGCCAAGAGCCAGGCCCAAGACCAGGTCAGGAACCAGGACTAAGTCAGGACTGAACCAGCACTAGACCACGACTAATTGGTCTCATTGTCTTCAGGCCTTGAGAGCGGACACTGCGCTGAGTCTGGTCCAGGCCCAACACGTCCGGCAGCTCCAGGAAATCCAGAACCGGACTGAGACCGGGTCCAAAGAGGAGCTAGAGTCTCTTCAGAACAGACTCCGAGATGAAACACGGCGACGAGAAAAACTCGAGGAGACGCTGAGAATCCAGAGCCAACAAAGCAGCTGTGGCTACGCCATCAAACAGGTGAGAAAACTTCGTAAACAAACGAAAAACTAACAAAAAACTGAGAGCAGCTGCGACTACGCCATCAAACAGGTGAGAAAACATCGTAAAAATTACAAAAAAAACAAAGTGTCTTCAGAAAAAAACACAGTTCTCCAAAAACTGTGCGTGTTTAGGGCGGCCATGTTGGGAATATGTGTAGCGTTAGCCTGATGCTAACAGCACTAATGTGTACTTCTGTGTTGTGTTCAGGAGCAGTACGAAAAAGCGATGTCCGTCCTGCAGCAGAGAACTGATGACCTCGAGACACAGCTGAAGGCAACACGTAGCCTCCTCCAGGAGAAAGGCCAGCAGCTGAAGGAACAGGTAAAACCCGCTCTGAACCAGGTCTGAGCCTGGTCTCTCTCTGGTTCAACCAAGTCTATCCCCAGTCTCTCTCGGTCTCTGTAGTCCAGCCCGGTCTGATCCCAGTCTCTCTCGGTCTCTCTGGTTCAGTCCGGTCTAACTCTGGTCTCTCTCGGTCTCTCTGGTTCAGTCCGGTCTAACTCTGGTCTCTCTCGGTCTACAGATGGCCCGTTCCTCTCAGGACAGTGCTCTGGTGGCGGAGCTGTACTTACACACGTCTGAGCTGCAGGGGGCGCTGCAGGTCACGGAGCAGAGACAGAAACAGGCCGAGAAGAAGAACCAGGTCCTGGAGTCCAGAGTCCAGGCCCTGAACCAGATCCTGAGGCAGATCGTGCCCCTCGCCGTCTAGACCCACCAAAACCAGGTCCAGACCCACTAAAACCAGGTCCAGACCCACTAAAACCAGGTCCAAACCCACTAAAACCAGGTCCAGACCCACCAAACCCAGGTCCAGACCCACTAAAACCAGGTCGACCCACCAAAACAGGTCCAGACCCACCAAAACAGGTCCAGACCCACAAAACCTGCTCCAGACTGGAACCTGATCTAAACCCAGTTTAAACCTGGTCTAAACCTGGTCTGGTGAAATTTTAAAGCCATGTTATTTGAGATGAATCAGTTTTGTTTTTTAAATAAACTCAATAAATTATGTTTTGTCAAGTTTTTCTGCTGTTGTCTCTTCAGGACCAAACCAGGACTAGACCAGGACTAGACCAGAGATTTTTAGGAGACGAAACGCATGCACTTGTCAGTAAAAGGTTTATCATAAACTCATTTATTTTTATATTTGTTATTTTGTGCGACTGCGTTTTCACTTTTTCATTCACTTTTGGAGAGGGGTGCAGTTCTGGCCACAACACTGGTCTCTACAAGAACAGCTCCTCTGAACCAGAACTGGACTGAAGTCGGACTAAACATGTTCCAAATCAAACTAAAACCGGGTTTCAACTGAACTGTTTTGAGGATAAAAGCAGGGCCGTGCAGAGAGCTACAGAGGAACAGGGGCTTAAATTTGACATGAAACAAGGCCTGTTCGCCAATAAAATTCAGTAAAATGAGAGGTTTGCTGTGATCAGGGTGGTTGCTGCTGGAAAACTACTGTATACTGATGTATCAATCAATCAGTTGATTGATTGATTGATACTGATGTAGAGCTCTTGGTTAAGGGTCTGGGGTCTCCTCAGAATAATCACAAACACTTTAAGATTCCTTCCATTCCTTTTCTGTTTTTCTTGAATGGGGTGTTATAGCTATGGCATGTTTATTGGATTATGTGTGATGTTGTGAAACATTAAGACAAAGTTTGGATTTAAAATGAGAAAATACATTCAACAGCAAGCCTAATTTACTCTGTAATTGCATCATAAAACATGGGTAGAAATGGTTACGTCTGCCACAGACCGAGGCCAGGGTCTGAGTTCCAACAGCCCATGAACGCACCGCCGCCCACAGAAAACCAGCATAAACAGAGCTCTGTTGGTGAAATAAGGGTCGTCTCCAAGTTGTTTCTACAAAATATTTGCAATGGATTGTTTTTTAAGCATTTTCCTCCAAACATGCTGCATATATATTATCTGTAGGCTATACCTGTTTTATTCAAATGTGCCTTTGACAAAAAGGCACTTCTGGGCATCAGGCCAAAGGGGCAGGGGCTCAAGCCCTAAAGTTACCCCCTCTGCACCAGTGTTAATTTTGACAACAAATTTTTATTTAGTTTTAGTCTAAGTCTTTTGACTAAAATTCTGTTTAGTACTACAGTAGTTTTAGTCGACTAAAACTAGACTAAAACTAAAGGACTACTTTTATTTATATGTAATGAAACTACTACCACTTGCCTGTCACAGGATGCCATTGAGATTTGACTCTGCATTACACAAAGATTTCATTCTTGTTATTTCAAACACAGATGCATCTTTATTTGAAAATTGTTTCAATAAAATGGCATCTAAATAACAATTCAAGGAGATGCCTGCTTTACCTGAATTATAAACTCTGTATAACATTTTATATTGTAAAATAACTTGTTTAACAGGTTTAACAATATAAATACTCTATGAATACTCTTTCTGCAAAAGCTTGGGAAGCTGGCATTGCCAATGGGTCTAATGCAAATGGCTTTAAACTGTGATAAAAAGTGTCACATTTTCCCATCCAAAATCCTGTTCCTGTTTCACAAGTGATGGGCTGTGAAAACTCTCTTTATACTTGTTTATCTGCTGCCTGATGCTACATGTGGAGGTCTTCAGTTTTGGCTTTGTGTTGCATTTTGAAACAAACTGGTTGCTTTGATGAGGAGGCTGATGTTGCTGGGCTTGGCTCTGGTTCCTTCAGTTCCTCCTCACCATCACCCTCAGCTTGATCTTCTTGTGTGAGTGGCTGAATGAACTGGACAACATACCCTCTGCCTGTTTCAGCAGTTCCTGAATATTGTCATCACCCACAACAAGAAGAGTCTCACACAGAGTGGGGTTGAGAAAGCAGTGGGAGAACTCTTCATCTGATCATCGGATCCAAGACCCAAGCAAAACGTTGGTTCACACTTCCTTTCATTTTCCTGCCAGAGCTGCAAAGTCTCGATGGTTTGTGTTCTGTTCAAAGTCAGTAAGGTGGCTATCAAACAGGGCAGGGACCACCTTGGACATGGACATTGTGTCACTCTGAAGGGTTTGTGTGTGTTCTACAAAAGGCAGCAGATGCAAGGACTTGAGCTTTAGCAACTCACTAGACAGCAAGCTGTCCCATCCCATGTCATTTGCAATTTGGCATAGTGAACCTTTAACTTTGACCATGTCATACGTACTTGACCAGCGTGTGGGGCAATCATTTACAATAATTAGGCCTCATCTAAAATCCTCTGCATTGCTACTGATGACTTGTGAAAGAGCTTCACCACTGACCGTGCTTCATCAAGGATTCTCTTGACACTTGTCTCCTTGTGTATCATGTGGACAACAAGCTGTAATGTGGCATCTGTTCAATGTCCGTGTCCATATGATGGAACCAAACAAGAGGAACAAATAAACATTAGAAAAGACAAAACATATATTTTTAAGTACTGACTGTCACATAAAGGAAATTTAAACAATGTCTCACCGAAGGTCTCTAGTCTCCTCTTCAGAGTCGCTGTCAGTCATGGGGCAGTCTTCCAGAGCCTCAGAGCTGGTTTCTTCTCCTTCTGGTTGTGTTTAAATGCTGCCACCATATTACTGCCATTGTCTGTTGTCACAGTGACAATCTTCTCATTTGAAATGCCCCATTCTTGCATTTATCCACACAAGCTTTGACTGACTGTGCAGTGTGTGGGTGAGCAACTTGTTCAAGGGCAGAATGTGTTGTGGTTTATTTTGTTCTACACAAAAATAACAGCAACTAATGATGCTGTCAGCCCCTTCTTGGTCCATAAGTCAATCCCAATCAATACCTTCTTTTGAACTTTTGAATTTCATTTTCATAATATTTTTCAATCAAATTGCTTATTTTATTTTTCTTCTGCACAGTCAGCTTCTTATCAATTGTTTCCATCATAAGAATAAAGTGCTCATCTTCCACTGTAGTGACAGGTAATCCTGTACACCCAATCCACTTGGCTATGGCCTCCTCCTTTAGCTCTTGTTCTTTGGCATCACTTTTGTACTTCGTAGTACTTAACAGAACTGTTGCAATGTTTTGCTGGATGTTCTTGTTTTTTTTGCACTTGGCCCACAGCTGTCATCCAAGGTCTTCTGTAACTAAGCCATAAATATGAAAAATATTTAGATTTTATAGTATTGTTCTTAAAACATTAAAACATGTGGCTGCCAGGTGAGTACAAATAAATGTAATCTGTATCACATTTTTATAAGATATGATCACGTGATGTATCTCGTTTTTACATTATAAATATTTTAAACATTATAAATACTGTACACAACGTGACACCTTATCTTGTAAAGAAGTAAAAATATCTACTTAAAAAGATCAGTACTAATCATGTATAAATGTAAGACAACAGTACCTTGTTAATATGTTAATACTGTGCTCGTATCCACGTTATACTGTGATACAGATTACGTTTATTTTAACCCACATTTTAACCCGCTTCTGTAAGTCACATATTTATTTTACACAACACCAGTGGTGTTTTTTGTTCTTACATTTTGACAAACACAGCACTAGCACTCTTTCTCCCAAGCGTCAACATTTTTTTCTTTTCCTTTTCATGTCTGTCTTCTCGGGGATAGTTCCAAACACGTGTTTGTTTCTGACGTGTTCCGCGCTGCTCAAAAAGGTAGGTTCTTATTGGACCTCTTCAACTCATCTTTCCGATTGGATCTTGTCTCGTCTTTCCCTCCTTTTGGTTTGATTTCGTCTCTGTTCATTTTAGTCTCGTTTCTATTTCGTTGACGAAAATGTTAATACAGTTTTTGTTATAGGTAATTACTTTTTATTTAGTTTTCGTCCGAAAATATATCTCGTTGACGAAAACTATGACGAAAATTATTCAAAATTAATTATGCAAAAATTAACATTGCTCTGCACTTGCCTGAATAAAAGCCTCGCCCACATTTTAACTCGTGATAGAGCTGCTTCAGAACCAGGTCTAAACCTGCCCCTGGGCTTTAGGATTTCCTTTAGTTTGTTCAGAGACAGAGATGTCTGTGATGGTGAAGGCTCATTTGCAGAAAACTGGAGAGGTTCGAAAATTTCAAATGGATAATGAACCAGATTATAAACTGACCTGCAGTAAACTGGAGAAAAAGATCCGCAGTCTGTTCGACATCTCTGACCGCAATGACATCGACATGAAGTACAGAGGTATGTATTTAGGCTATTGATAAGTGTTGGTGCTCACTTTCAAATAATAAAACCTGTGCATTAAACCACAGATTTGTGTTCTCCAAAACCTGTCACTCCAGTAAAAGGAACCTTTATTTAGTCTAAAATGCTCCATTAACCGCTCTTAACAGTAACAGATTCAGAGTGCTCCATTACAGCACTCTTTACGGTAATAGAGAGTGCTCCATTACATTACTTTCATTGTGGACCTGATTTCCCGCTGCATTCATGTAGAATAATTCTGTACTCACTGATTCTGAGGGTGTTCTGTGGACATTTGTTCACAGATGAAGACGGAGACTTGGTGACCTTCGTGACCAACGCAGAGCTCGCAGTCGCACTGGACGAGTCCAGAGACAGGACCTTTAACGTGTTTGTGACGGTCAAATAATGTACCCCCTGATCCTGCTGAGACCCCTCTGATCCTGCTGAGACCCCTCTGATCCTGCTGAGACCCCTCTGATCCTGCTGAGACCCCTCTGATCCTGCTGAGACCCCCCTGATCCTGCTGAGACCCTCCTGATCCTGCTTTTATTTTAGGAAAAAATATCAAACCTGGCTGACATCAGCGTGACATCACTGTGACATCATCGTGACATCATCGTGACATCATCCCTAAGCATCCCACTGATTCTCATGGATTATTCTGATAAATGTCTAAAAGTAAATTCTAAATAAATGAATTCTGGTTGTTTTTTTTTACTAATTCTTTAAAAAATTAAACCAAAGCAAATAACATGACATTTAGTGGGATTTAGATGGACTGGACTAAACCAGAACTGAACTGGTTTTACTTTAATCTTCTTCTTCAGCTTCAAATAAAAGCTTCAAACAGACCTGAAAACCCCAGGGGCAATTATTTATGCCCAAACACTCCACATTTGGAGCAAAGACCTAAAATGATAGTTTTACAGTTTTTCTTCTGTATGTTTAACAAATATTACGTTTTTATTTATTTATTCAATAAAAGTGAGGCTCAGGAAACCACGTGCTCCAGGACGCCCTGACGGATCAGCTGCTCACATTTCCACCGCGGCAGGAAGTGCTGCGGACAAAACAGGAAACAAAGTCAGAACCAACACGGTCTCATTTAATTTACATCAGAAAGAAATTAAAACGACTTAGAGCAAAGTTAAAGTGGATCTGTGTCGTTTAAAAACTGAGTTTAGTTAAAGCAGAGTTTAGTGACGTTCAGTTTAATTATTTTAGAACAGGTTTAAGTTGGATTTAACCAGGTTTTAGTTGGATTTAACCAGGTTTTACTTGGATTTGAACAGGTTTTAGTCGGATTTGAACAGGTTTTAGTCAGATTTGAACAGGTTTTAGATGGATTTGAACAGGTTTTAGATGGATTTGAACAGGTTTTAGTCGGATTTTAAGAGGTTTTAGTCAGATTTGAACAGGTTTTAGTTGGATTTGAACAGGTTTTAGTTGGATTTAACCAGGTTTTAGTCGAATTTGAACAAGTTTTAGTCGGATTTGACCAGGTTTTAGTCGGATCTGAACAAGTTTTAGTCGGATTTGAACAGGTTTTAGTCGGATTTGTACAGATAGTCGGATCTGAACAGGTTTTAGTTGGTTCTACAACAGGTTCTAGTCAGTCTAGAACAGGTTTTACTCAGACCTGGCTGTTCCTCTTCAACAGTATCACGGTTCCGTCGTCGATCTCCAGTTCTCCGTGATCCTTCACACAACGGACCTGGAACACAGCAAGACCTGGTGAGTCCGGATCCAGTCCCGGTTCTGGTCCAGTCCCGGTCCAGACCCGGTCCAAACCTGGTCTTACCTGGATGTACAGACTCTTGGGGGGCTTCATGTCCTGAGTTATGTCCAGTCCTTCACCGTTTCCCAGAGACTTCATGAAGGAGGCCAAGGATTTTTTGTACTGAGAAAACCACTGCAGCTGCAACAAAAAACTTCAAAATTCATTCTTCTTCAAATCCAAAACATAAAAAACTGTCAATAATCATTCTTTTCCCCATATTATAAAAAAAATAAATTAAAAAAATCACATTTGGAATTGGAGTAGAGCAGCTCACAAATGTCAGAAAGTGTGTGTTTATCACATGTTTGAGATTAGAACGCGTGTCCTGCTGTGAGTTTAAATCAGGTTAGCGCTGACCTCTTCTGCACACATGTGGAAGCGCACGTTAGCAGGTAACACGCTGCCGTACTCCCACCTGAGCGCTCGGATCCTCAGCAGACGGTCGTACCTGAAACATTCAATCAGAGACAGTGAAGCTCATGGGGCTAACCAAGAGCTAACCAAGAGCTAATCAAGAGCTAACAAAGGGTTAACGAGGAGCTAACGAGGAGCTAACCAAGACCTAACAAAGGGTTAACGAGGAGCTAACGAGAAGCTTACCAAGAGCTAACAAAGGGTTAACGACGAGCTAATGAGGAGCTAATAAGTAGCTAACAAGGAGCTAATGGAGAGCTAACAAAGAGCTCTCCACAGGGTCAGGCAGTCCCAATTTAGACTTTAGGCTCTCCAGATCGATCCCTTTAGCCTTTAGCTTGGCTCTAATCTCTCGCAGAGGTCATTACTTCGTTGGCCGTGATCCTCGGAGCAAAGCTCCAGAAACACTCTCAGGGGGTTCCTACAGGGGGTTCTTACAGGGGGTTCTTACAGGGGGTTCCTACAGGGGGTTCCTACAGGGGGTTCTTACAGGGGGTTCCTACAGGGGGTTCTTACAGGGGGTTCTTACAGGGGGTTCTTACAGGGGGTTCTTACTGGGGGTTCTTACAGGTGGTTCTCACAGGTGGTTCCTACAGGGGGTTCTTACAGGGGGTTCTCACAGGGGGTTACTACAGGGGGTTCTTACAGGTGGTTCTTACTGGGGGTTCTTACAGGTGGTTCTTACTGGGGGTTCCTACAGGGGGTTCCTACAGGGGGTTCCTACAGGGGGTTCTTACAGATGGTTCTTACAGGGGGATCCTACAGGGGGTTCTTACAGGTGGTTCTTACAGGGGGTTCTTACAGGTGGTTCTTACTGGGGGTTCTTACAGGGGGTTCCTACAGGGGGTTCCTACAGATGGTTCTTACAGGGGGTTCCTACAGGGGATCCTACAGGGGGTTCTTAAGGGGGTTCTTACAGGTAAGCGGTGAGGCAGCGCTGGTTCCTCAGGAGGCAGCAGTGACGCAGTTTAATCGAAGGAATCAGCTCCGAGCGGCCGTCCACCTTCGCCTCGTTCCTGGAAAAATAAAATAAAAAACTGAACAGAATAATTTTAAACCAAAGTAATGACTTTCCTTCATTTACAGATCATTAATCTGGTTCCAGATGCTGAGAAAGGCTGAATAATTCAAAAACTGTGGGTCAAATCCATCTAAGACCTGTTCAGATCCATCTAAGACCTGTTCAGATCCATCTAAGACCTGTTCAGATCCATCTAAGACCTGTTCAGATCCATCTAAGACCTGTTCAGATCCATCTGAGACCTGCTGGAACTCACACGTCGGTCTGGTTCTGTTCGAAAAGAGCCTCCATTTCCTGCAGAACCTGCCTCACTCCGTCCTCCTGCAACACATTCAACACAAAACTCACAACAGCCTCCACGGGTTTATCAATATTAGTATTATTAGGAATATATGTTAGTTCAGACCTGGTTTAGACCTGTTTTAGACCTGGTTTAGACCTGGTTTAGTCCTGGTTTAGACCTGGTTTAGACCTGGTTTAGTCCTGGTTTAGTCCTGGTTTAGTCCTGGTTTAGACCTGGTTTAGTCCTGGTTTAGTCCTGGTTTAGTCCTGGTTTAGACCTGGTTTAGACCTAGTTTAGACCTGGTTTAGTCCTGGTTTAGACCTGGTTTAGATCTGGTTTAGACCTGGTTTAGACCTGGTTTAGTCCTGGTTTAGACCTGGTTTAGATCTGGTTTAGACCTGGTTTAGACCTGGTTTAGTCCTGGTTTAGACCTGGTTTAGACCTGGTTTAGTCCTGGTTTAGTCCTGGTTTAGACCTGGTTTAGTCCTGTTTTAGTCCTGGTTTAGACCTGGTTTAGTCCTGGTTTAGACCTGGTTTAGACCTAGTTTAGTCCTGGTTTAGTCCTGGTTTAGATCTGGTTTAGACCTGGTTTTACTCACGTTAAAAGCGGGTAGTTGTCCGTCGCTGAGCCGCTGAAGTTCCCGGATGAGTTCTATGACCTTCTCACAAAACATTTTAAACCTAAATCAAACCTAAATCCTCCTAAAACCCGTTTTAGTCCGTGTAATCTTCAGAAGTCTCTGTTTCGGAGCAGCCTCAGTTTCGCGGGTGAAACCGTGTTTTGATTACGTCACTCGGTCATGTGACGCTGCGGCTGCCGCTTTAGGACAAACTTCAGACAAACTCGACCCAAAATCTCCACCTTTAAACATTTTAAAACTCTGAAAACAACTAAAACAATAATGTGACGCGGCTCGGAGCCTTTCCGAGCAGCAGTTAACCGTATTTACTTTATTATTTTGTAACTTTGTGAACCGGAAACAGCGTTGGATGGACTTTTTCAGCTTCTGTTTTGACAGAGTTTTGTTTTGATTTTTTCGGTAAAAGGTCGGTACCGACACACAAATAAATAAACGTGCTTTCTGAACGTTTATTAACGGTGTTTATGAATTTTTTGGTTCTGTTGCTGTAACCGCTGCATCAGATCTACTCCTGAGTGAAATGGTAAATACTTCTGCTTTTTGGTTTTAACACGTCACTCTTTTACAGAGTTTAAAAGAACCAGGTCTAAACCAGGACTAAACCAGGTTTGACCCAGGACTAAAGCAGGTTTAAACCAGGTTTGACCCAGGACTAAAGCAGGTTTAAACCAGGACTAAACCAGGTTTGAACCAGGACTAAAGCAGGTTTAAACCAGGTTTGACCCAGGACTAAAGCAGGTTTGACCCAGGACTAAAGCAGGTTTAAACCAGGACTAAACCAGGTTTAAACCAAGTTTAAACCAGTTCTAATTCAGGACTAAATCAGGTCTGAACCAGGTGTATAGCTAAATTTCATACTTTAATTATTGTGCAAAAATGTTTCAGTTTTTTAAAAGTGTGTAAAAGGAATAAAAGCAGCTCAATATGTTTGTGTTTAGTCAGAGACGTTTGTTTTAGCCTTTTATGAATAATTATTGGATCTGTTTTGCCCTGATTCTTGTGTAATGCGTGACTTTCCCTCAGATCTGTCCAGTTTTTCTGGTTCTTCTTCAGATAAAAGCCTCTCTGTTTCCGTTGAGTGGCTCTTTTCTCTCTGAAGCCGGTTTGTTTTGAAGCCCGTTTGTCCCACTCTCCCTCCGCTCCCTGAACGCAGCTAGGTCTGGTCACGTGGTGCCCTCTCCGTGCTGTGATTGGTCGGAGGTGTGCTCTGCGGAGACACGGACAGCGGTTGTTTTTATCGGTGACTCTGGGCCTCTTTACCCGGCTTTGAAGCTCTGATCCGCGGGGAACGCATCCGCCACCGCCCGCCCTCGCCCTCCGCCGTCTCCCCGCCGTTCCCTGCCCGTGTTTACCGTGTGTTTTTCAGGCATGAGGAGGCGGAACGAGTCGCTGACCTGGGACCAGGACGATAGCGGCTCACTGCGGGAGTCACAGCCGGGTCTGAAGCACCGTCCGCGGGGAGAGGCAGCGCGGGAGGCCGGGGAGCAGCAGCGGAGCAGCGACATGGGGAAGCCCTTCAGGAGGTAAGACCCGCCGAGACCAGAGAAAGACCGAACTGAACCGGTTTAACGAAGACTTGACTGAACTGGATCAAAAAGAACCAATCAGGACAAAGGTGAAGTCAGTGAGAGCCAATGAGAACAGAGAACAGGTGCATCACAGGTGAGGGCAAATACTACTGAGACCTGGTTTAGGCCTGGTTCAGACCTGGTTTAGTACTTGGTTTTACTCTGGTTTAGAGCAGGACTCACTCTGGTGTTTTTAAAAAGAGGTGAAAGGTAGGACTGGTTCTACTGGGACTAAACCAAGATTATCCCAGACCTGCCGGACCAGGTCTGTACTTTGACCAGATGTAGTCCTGGTTTAGTCCTGGTTTAGAGCTGGTTTAGACTTGTCTCTCTGATGCTGAGCCAGTCGTTTCCTTTTTTTGGAGGAAGTCAAAGATGCTGATGTCTTTAAGAATGAGATCCTGAAAAATGAATGACCTTTGACTTTTAGTCACTCGCGTGTTTACCTCCATCAGGACTAAACCAGGTCTGAACCAGGTCTGAACCAGGTCTGAACCAGGTCTGAACCAGGTCTGTAGTTAATAATTCAGAGCAGATCCTGTGACAGATTATAATCTCAGATTACAGCTGACCTTCACAGACCCTCTGCACAATTCTTCCTGAAACTGACACAGAGACAAAGTGGAAATAAAAGAAAAGGGGAAAAAAGCCAAAATGGCATTTTTGACAAATGTCAAAAATGAGGCTTAAACTAAAACCTGTTTCTGGTCTTTCCCACTTCTATTCTGTCTTTTGTATATTACAAGTTAAAAAGAAATTGAATGGTCTGTCTTTCAGTTTTTTCTTAGTTTGTTTTGTTTTTTTTAACTTTATTTAGTTTTTTCTGTTTTTCAGTTTGTTCTTTGAGTTTTCTGTTTTATTCTCTTTTTTCATGTGTTTCTGTGTTTTTCTCTTTATTCAGTGTTTTTCTTTGTTTCAGGCGGAGTTTTCTGCAGAAGCTGCGCAGACTCGTTTTGTGGCTGATGATGGTCTACGTCTTGATTCCTGTCGTCATCAAACTGTGTCCCTCCATCCAGGCCAAACTGGTCTTCCTCAACTTTGGTCCGTACTAGTCTAGGTCCAGACTTGGTCCAGACCTGGCCCGGACCTGGTTTCAGACCTGGTTCAGACCTGGTTTTCATTATGTCTTTGTTCTGTTTTCAGTCCGTGTCCCGTACTTCATCGACCTCAAACGGCCCCTGGACCAGGGTCTGAACCACACACACAACTTTTACCTGGAACCAGAACCAGGCCTGAGACTGGGAGTGTGGTAAGTCCTGCTAAAACTGTTCAAGTCCAACTAAACCCTGGTCAAATCCATCTAAAACCTGTTTTCTGTTGAAGGCACACAGTTCCTGCTCTGATGTGGAGAGAGGCTCAGGACAAAGACGGTCTTTGGTACGAGTCCAAACTGAGCTCGGCCCACTCTGTGATCCTGTACCTGCACGGGACGCAGGCACAGGTAAGACCCGGTCCGTCCTCTGGTTCAGACCTGGTTCAGACCTGGTTTAGACCTGGTTTAGACCTGGCTCAGTTATTGACCTCTGACCTGTGTTTGTCTCAAAAGGGGCGGGGACCACAGAGTTCAGCTGTACAAGGTAAACCTCAGCTTTGACCTGCTGCAGTTTCTCTGGTCTCCAGCAGGTGGCGCACTCACTGTCTGTCCTCTTTCAGGTCCTCAGTTCGTTAGGCTTCCACGTCCTGGCCTTCGATTACAGAGGTCAGAGAACACACTATTACTGAGTCAAGTTTGGATTTGAACAGGTTTTGTCTGTGTTAGACCTGGTTCCAGCCGGTCTTGAACAGGTTTTGTCTGTATTTAAGGCTGGGGGGACTCAGACGGAGCTCCTTCTGAACGAGGAATGACGTCAGACGCTCTGTTCGTTTACGACTGGATCAAAGTCAGACTCAACAAAACCCCGCTTTACATCTGGGGCCACTCTCTGGGGACCGGGTAAGTCCTGGTTTAGACCTGGTTTAGTCCTGGTTTAGAGCTGGTTTAGTCCTGGTTTAGACCAAGGTGAAGTCTAGTCTGAAATAGAATAGCTTTTTATTCTTTGTTCTAGTCTTTTATTTGAGTCTGTTTCATTCACTGTTGTGTTTTTACAGAGTGGCCACAAACCTGGTGAGACACTTGTGTGACAGAGGTGAGCCTGACCTCTGACCCCTGACCCCTGACCCCTGACCTGGGCTGATATTTGATAGTATTGCTCTGTTGTGTTCAGGTTTTCCTCCAGACGCTCTGATCCTAGAGTCTCCGTTCACCAACATCAGAGAAGAGGCCAAGAGCCACCCCTTCTCCATGGTACGGGATTGAACTGATAACCTACTGCCGTTTACTATTCTATACTCTGACTGGGTTCGCGTCCCTCTGACTGGGTTCACGTTCCTCTGACTGGGTTCACGTCCCTCTGAGTGGGTTCGCGTCCCTCTGACTGGGTTCACGTCCCTCTGACTGGGTTCACGTCCCTCTGACCGGGTTCACGTCCCTCTGACCGGGTTCACGTCACTCTGACCGGGTTCACGTTCCTCTGACCGGGTTCACGTTCCTCTGACTGGGTTCACGTCCCTCTGACTGGGTTCACGTCCCTCTGACCGGGTTCACGTCCCTCTGACCGGGTTCACGTCACTCTGACTGGGTTCACGTTCCTCTGACCGGGTTCACGTCACTCTGACTGGGTTCACGTCCCTCTGACTGGGTTCACGTTCCTCTGACTGGGTTCACGTCCCTCTGACTGGGTTCACGTCCCTCTGACTGGGTTCACGTCACTCTGACTGGGTTCACGTTCCTCTGACTGGGTTCACGTCCCTTTGACTGGGTTCACGTCCCTCTGACTGGGTTCACGTCACTCTGACTGGGTTCACGTCCCTCTGACTGGGTTCGCGTCCCTCTGTTGCAGGTTTACCGGTTCCTGCCGGGCTTTGAATGGTTCTTCTTAGACTCCATCTCGGCCAACGACATCCACTTTGCCAGCGACGAGAAGTACGTACTGTTCAACCTTTAAACCCTAAACCAGAGCTTTTATCAACGCTGACCTTTGACCTCAGGCAGTGATATCATCCGGAGGTCAAAGGTCACAGAGAGAAAAGGTCTATGGCAGTAACAGGTTTTAGTTGGATTTGAACAAGTTTTTGTTGGATTTAAAAGGTTTTAGTTAAATTTGAACATATTTTTAGTCAGATTTGAACAGGTTTTTAGTTAGATTTGAACAGGTTTTAGTTGGATTTGAACAGGTTTTACTCGGATTTGAACAGGTTTTTAGTTAGATTTGAACAGGTTTTTAGTTAGATTTGAACAGGTTTTAGTCGGATTTGAACAGGTTTTTAGTTAGATTTGAACAGGTTTTTAGTTAGATTTGAACAGGTTTTTAGTTAGATTTGAACAGGTTTTACATGTATTAGAACAGGTTTTAGTCGGATTTGAACAGGTTTTTAGTTAGATTTGAACAGGTTTTTAGTTAGATTTGAACAGGTTTTACATGTATTAGAACAGGTTTTAGTCGGATTTGAACAGGTTTTTAGTTAGATTTGAACAGGTTTTTAGTTAGATTTGAACAGGTTTTAGATGGATTTGAACAGGTTTTACTCGGATTTGAACAGGTTTTTAGTTAGATTTGAACAGGTTTTTAGTTAGATTTGAACAGGTTTTAGTCGGATTTGAACAGGTTTTTAGTTAGATTTGAACAGGTTTTTAGTTAGATTTGAACAGGTTTTACATGTATTAGAACAGGTTTTAGTCGGATTTGAACAGGTTTTTAGTTAGATTTGAACAGGTTTTTAGTTAGATTTGAACAGGTTTTACATGTATTAGAACAGGTTTTAGTCGGATTTGAACAGGTTTTTAGTTAGATTTGAACAGGTTTTTAGTTAGATTTGAACAGGTTTTAGATGGATTAGAACAGGTTTTAGTTGGATTTGAATCGGTTTTAGCCCCTGGTGGTGGTGAGAGGAACTCCAGCTGTGGCTCCAGTGTTAAGCTCTGTCTCTGTCTCAGTGTGGACCACATCTCGTGTCCTGTCCTCATCCTCCACGCAGAGGACGACAGCGTGGTGCCCTTCCATCTCGGCAAGAAGGTAAACCAGGACTGGACCGGACCAGAACCAGACCAGAACCGGACCAGGACTAAACCAGGACTAAACCAGGACCGGACCAGGAACAGCACTGTCTCTTCTTCTCTGGTTTTATTTCCTGCAGCTCTAACTCTTCTTCTCTGGTTTTATTTCCTGCAGCTCTGACTCTTCTTCTCTGGTTTTATTTCCTGCAGCTCTGACTCTTCTTCTCTGGTTTTATTTCCTGCAGCTCTGACTCTTCTTCTCTGGTTTTATTTCCTGCAGCTCTGACTCTTCTTCTCTGGTTTTATTTCCTGCAGCTCTGACTCTTCTTCTCTGGTTTTATTTCCTGCAGCTCTGACTCTTCTTCTCTGGTTTTATTTCCTGCAGCTCTGACTCTTCTTCTCTGGTTTTATTTCCTGCAGCTCTGACTCTTCTTCTCTGGTTTTATTTCCTGCAGCTCTATCACGCAGCGTCTCGGTCTCAGAGTCTGGTCGGTCACAAAGTGCAGTTCGTTCCGTTCGACTCGTCTCTGTCGTACAAACACAAGTTCATCTACAGGAGCCCACAGCTGCCACACATCCTCAGGTACCAGACCGGGGTTAGACCGGGGTTAGACCATTGAGGCCATGATAACAGATAAAACTAGTTCTAATCTGAAAGAGTGAAGTTTTGAGAGGTTTAAACTGTTTTAACTTGGTCTGTAACTGGTTCTGAGTGGATTTAGACTGGTTTAACACAGACTTACACCAGTTTCATATGGTTTTCATGGATCTCTATCTGTTTTATTTGTTGCAGTAACTTCCTGGAGACGACTCTTCCTCATCACTGACTCTGGACCGAACCGGACTGAACCAGACTAAACCAGACTGAGATGAAGACTGCACTGAACCGGATCATTCCTTTATTTTCCTTCCTTCTTTTCTCATTCCACAGTCTTTCCCCAGAATCAGAGAAATACAAAATAAATATAAATAAACAGATATTTAATGAATCATTTGCTAAAACATAAATATTTATAAAAGTGAGAACTGTCGTCTGAAGTGACTCTGTTTGTATTTTTCTGATTATGACCTTTTTATTTTCCAGTTGCGTCCACACTGAACGAAACCTGGTTTTACTGTATATTATTGTTTAGTTTTTTTTGCGCTGGCTGCGTTTGAAGAGTGACCTGTTTGACTTGAATTATGAATTAAATATTCTCTCTTTTAGACTCATTCTGCTTCTGCTTTTCTTCACATAAATATTAGAGCCTCTGCTGTTTGTTTATATCAGACTGAAATATCCACATTTTTCTGGAAGCAGCTGCTCTTTTTTACAAAACAAACTCATCTAGTCTTTAACATCTCAGAACTGTTCCAAAATGAAGCTCTTTGAGGAAAAACTTTAAAAACAATGTAAAAATGGCACTTATCTCCTTATTACTGAAAAAACAAAGAGATGAGTTTAGTGCCTAAAGAGGTGAGAACTCTTGATCCTGAAGGAAATTCAACAAGTCGTAACCTTTTTAAATGAAGCACTTTTGGCCCAGAGACTGAATTGCAGGTCTGTGTAAAGGAACAGGTTCAGATCTGGACTTTCCTGGACTTTCTGCTCAGAACAGAACCTCAAAGTCTCCTTTTGTTTTTTAAAACACTTTATTGCCTTCATTATTATTATTATTAATAATAAGAAGAAGAAAGGTGATTATAGTAATAAGAATAAAAAAGTAACATAGTGATAAAGTAATATAATAAAAATGCAATAATAATTACTGCAGAAATAATTACAGTAATAATGTTTAACAAATAAGTGAAATAGAAGAAGAAAACCCCAAGATAAAACAGTATAAAATATTTTAATGTAAGAACAGCAGCTGAAATTAAAGAAATAAAAGTTAACCTAAAATAAAACCTGTTTGTTTAAACCTGTTTGTGCTGGATTTGTTTTAAGCCATCGTGACTCAGAGCCTCCAACACCAACAGGGGGCGCTACTGCACTGACCCTGGTCTCAGCTGAAAACAGAGGAAGAGGAGCCTGACGTCATCACGCAGTGCGTCAGTCCGAGGCGCGCTTTTTTCTTTAGGACTCAGTTAGTCCCGGTGAAACCCGGTCCAGACCCGGTCCAGATGCAGATCTACTTCTGCGGCAGTATCCGCGGCGGAAGGGACGACGTGCACGTGTACCACCGCATCGTGCACGCGCTGCGGAGCCACGGCACCGTCCTCACGGAGCACGTGACCGACGCACGGCTCACCGAGACGGGTGTGACGTCATCACCGCGAACTTTAGACTTGTTTAGACCTGTTTTAGTCCTGGTTTAGACCTGGTTCAGTCCTGGTTTAGATCTTGTTTAGACCTGGTTTAGACCTTGTTTAGTCCTGGTTCAGTCCTTGTTTAGACCTGGTTCAGTCCTGGTTTAGACCTGGTTCAGTCCTTGTTTAGACCTGGTTCAGTCCTGGTTTAGACCTGGTTCAGTCCTTGTTTAGTCCTGGTTCAGTCCTCCTTGTTTAGACCTGGTTCAGTCCTGGTTTAGACCTGGTTTAGTCCTTGGTTTAGACCTGGTTTAGTCCTGGTTTAGATCTGGTTTAGTCCTGGTTTAGATCTGGTTTAGTCCTGGTTTAGACCTGGTTCAGTCCTGGTTTTAACCTGGTTCAGTCCTGGTTTAGACCTGGTTTAGTCCTGGTTTAGATCTTGTTTAGTCCTGGGTTTAGACCTGGTCTAGACCTGGTTTAGATCTTGGTTTAGACCTGGTTTAGACCTGTTTAGTCCTGGTTTAGACCTGGTTTCAGTCCTGGTTTAGACCTGGTTTAGACTGGTTTAGTCCTGGTTCAGACCTGGTTTAGTCCTGGTTTAGACCTGGTTTAGATCTGGTTTAGTCCTGGTTTAGACCTGGTTCAGCCCTAGTTTAGACCTGGTTTAGACCTGGGTTGGGTCCTGTTTAGACCTGGCAACCTGGTTAGACTTTTAGCCTTTCGACCTGGTTTAGTCCTGGTTATCTATGTAATATTCAGTGAACCTAGTCTGTTTGAGCCTGACTCTGTTAAAGTTGTTAAAGTGAAACCTATTTGTGTCGAACAGGAGAGATCTCAGAGTCCGGAGACCGAGATCCACGACCGAGACCTGGACTGGCTCCGACAGAGTCACGGTGAGATCCTCCTGTTCAAATCTATCTAAAACCTGTTCAGATCCCTCTAAACCCAGTTCTGTCTGTTGCGGACCCAGTGGTGGTGGCGGAGGTCACACAGCCGTCTCTGGGAGTGGGATATGAACTCGGTCGAGAGCCGTTGATATGAACAAACCGATTCTGTGTCTGTTCAGACCCTCGTCAGGACGCAGTGAGTTCCACACTTTTTAAACTCTCTCCACTTCCTGTCTGTGTGCCCTACTTCCTGTCTGTGTGCCCTACTTCCTGCAGGGCTGTCGGCCATGATACGAGGGGCAGAGGACGGACAGAGGTTTGTGGTGAAGGACTACAGCGAAGACCAGGTGGAGTCCATCCTGAACCAGTTCATCACCGAGACCAAGTCCTTAATCAACACCTGAACCTGAACCAAGACCAGGACCAAGACAAAGACCAGTGTTTTAAAGGGACACTTTTGTTTTGTAACGTTTCTTTCATTAAAATCTGTCCCAGAAACTATACAACACCAGTGAATAAGAGTTATTTCTATTTTAGTGAAATCTTTTTAATTCTTTTTCTGTTTCATACAGAATTAGACTGGTCCCAGTTTGATCTCCAGGAGATGAGACAAATGCAGATTAAACTAATCAGAGACGAGAACGACCAACATAAGAATGTGACAATCACAGGATTAATACTGTTCGATGTTGGTCAGAGACAAACAGAGCAAAGATGGAGAAATACAAGAGACATTAACAAAAATAAGTGATGACATCATTGATCCTCTTCCTCTGACCCAGGGCAGGGTCAGAGGCATTGTTCTGCAGCTCATTTCATTTTTGCAATATTCAAAATAGTTTCTACATCTCATGTTTTTCTAATATGTATTAATTATATTCTAATAAATATGAGGTTTTTCAGCTCCAGACGATCAGCTCATTTTTCAGTTCACAGGTCACAGAGACCCAGGTTTAGACTGGGTTTAGACCTGCTTAGTCCTGGTTTAGACCTGGAAGATCCAACTGGTTCATTCTACTTTTTGTGTTAAATCATTTTGTCCAGACTCTGCTGCCTCCTGATTGGCTGAGGCTGACTCTGCTGCCTCCTGATTGGCTGAGGCTGACTCTGCTGCCTCCTGATTGGCTGAGGCTGATGTTTTGCAGAAGAATCTCTGAGTCGTGCTGTGTTTGGTCCAAGGAACGACCCAGACCTCGATGTGGCACCGAAAAACCTGCAACAAACTCTAGATTAAACTGAGCTTTCTGAAAGTTTTTTAAGAAGTCAAAACCTTTGCAAGGAATGCAAAAATGTGTAAATAATAAAATAAATAAAAAAGTGTGGGAGTAAAGCTTAAACAAAGAGACACAGACACCGATATAAATCACTAAATGTTGGAAAAAAATCTTAAAAAATGTAAGTATAAACATTTTTGGGGAAAAAAATGGTGGTCAAGGAAGGAGGAGTCCTGACCTGGTGCAGAGGTCCGGTCGGTTGGAAGTCACAGTCCTGAAGGTTCTTGGTTCGGTCTCGACATTTACACAGATGGTTCTGGACAGATCCAGGTCCACGATGAAGCGGATCCCCTTCACAACCTGAGGACACAAAACCCGGAAAAACCTGGATTTAGACCCGGATCTGAGGCTGCAATTCTTTCACCGTCCACTAGGGCTGGTCATTTTAACAACATTTTCTAAAATCTTAGTCCAGCGTTCTGATTGGCTGTGTTTAGTCCTGCGTTCTGATTGGCTGTGCTTAGTCCTGCGTTCTGATTGGCTGTACTTAGTCCTGCGTTCTGATTGGCTGTGTTTAGTCCTGCGTTCTGATTGGCTGTGTTTAGTCCTGCGTTCTGATTGGCTGTACTTAGTCCTGCGTTCTGATTGGCTGTGTTTAGTCCTGTGTTCTGATTGGCTGTGTTTAGTACTACGTTCTGATTGGCTGTACTTAGTCCAGCATTCTGATGTTCAAAACCTGTTCAAATCCACATAAAACCTGTTCAAATGCCAGCTCCAGCTCTGAGCAGGTCGACCTGTCAGTGACACAGACGCCATCAACTTCCACAAACAACAACACACCTCGTTCAGAGAAAACTTTGTTTAAAAATAATAATAAAGCCAGTTGCTAAATAAATAAATCAAACAGCATCTGGAAACTGCACATAAAAAATACAACAACAAATTAAACAAACTTGTGCTGTACATTTAAAAAAAATCTCACAAAAAAACCCCCAACAGAATCTGTCTCTGTGCCCTGTGGAACTGGTTCAGTCCGGTCTGGTCCTGGTCTTACCTGTCTCTGGGCCCTGTAGACTTGGCAGACCCTGAAGAGGAAGGCATCGTCTGATTGGTTGTTGAAGGCGTAGGCGGCCGACAGCGCCACCTTCAGGACACTGCTGTCACTGCTGCTGACGTCACAGGGAGCTCCAGGGACACAGCGCCCTCTGGAGACACTACAGAGGAACTGCAGCCCTGAGGAAAAGCAGGGAAAAAGGTCTATACCGGGTCTAAACCAGGACTAAACCAGGTCTAAACTAGGACTAAACCAGGACTAAACCAGGACTAAACCAGGTCTAAACCAGGACTAAACCAGGACTAAACCAGGACTAAACCAGGACTAAACCAGGTCTAAACCAGGACTAAACCAGGACTAAACTAGGACTAAACCAGGACTAAACCAGGACTAAACCAGGTCTAAACCAGGTCTAAACCAGGACTAAACCAGGTCTAAACCAGGTCTAAACCAGGACTAAACCAGGTCTAAACCAGGTCTAAACCAGAACTAAACCAAGACTAAACCAGGTCTAAACCAGGTCTAAACCAGGTCTAAACCAGGACTAATCCAGGTCTAAACCAGGACTAAACCAGGTCTAAACCAGGACTAAACCAGGTCTAAACCAGGACTAAACCAGGACTAAACCAGGTCTAAACCAGGTCTAAACCAGGACTAAACCAGGTCTAAACCGGGTATAAACCAGGACTAAACCAGGACTAAACCAGGTCTAAACCGGGTCTAAACCAGGTCTAAACCAGGACTAAACCAGGTCTAAACCAAGACCAAGCCAGGTTCTAAACCAGGACTAAACCAGGTCTAAACCAGGACTAAACCAGGACTAAACCAGGTCTAAACCAGGTCTAAACCAGGACTAAACCAGGTCTAAACCAGGTCTAAACCAGGTCTAAACCAGGACTATTCCAGGTCTAAACCAAGACTAAGCCAGGTCTAAACCAGGACTAAACCAGGTCTAAACCAGGACTAAACCAGGACTAAACCAGGACTAAACCAGGTCTAAACCAGGTCTAAACCAGGACTAAACCAGGACTAAACCAGGTCTTACAGAGAACAGAGATGATCAGAACTGTCCTCAGTGCCATCTCTTCACTTGCTGTTCGCTGCTTCCTGTTTCATCAGGAAGTGGTCAGTGTGATCTGAGGCCTGTGATGTCACTTCCTGTTCCTCTTGTATCTGTGAAGTGTTTAGAGTCTCAAAGTGTGTCAGATAAATAAATACACCAAGAGACGCTAAGTCCTTTTTCAGCTGTTTCTCTGAGTTAGACATATTCAGCTAAAAATACACTTTGTCAGCAGCTATTTAACCTTCTTCCTGGGTTTGGGTTTAAACCATTTTCACAACGAGAAGAAAGAATATCAGCTACAACATGATTAAACTGAAGTGACTGTGGAGGAAACTTTGGCCCTTAACAGGGTCAGGGGTCAGGGGTCCAGGGTTAGCTTATTTATTCTGTGTCCTTTGATAGTCCTGTGATGTTGATAGAAATAAATATATTGAAAACAAACACAGAGGTCTATTTAAAGCCTTTTCACAAACAGACTTTTATTATTTTTAAATATATTCCGGTCTTTATTTTTCAAAAAGTTGTGAAGAAGAACCTCAGTCGACAATGAAACTGTGAAAATAGAGACAGATAATGCAGACCGTTAGAAGTTATTCTGGGACTTCATTTGCGTTCTGTTGGGTTCTGTTGGGTTCTGTTGGGTTCTGTTGGGTTCAGCTGGGTACAGTTGGGTTCTGTTGGG
Source organism: Rhyacichthys aspro (assembly GCA_036850595.1). Classification (NCBI taxonomy): domain Eukaryota; kingdom Metazoa; phylum Chordata; class Actinopteri; order Gobiiformes; family Rhyacichthyidae; genus Rhyacichthys; species Rhyacichthys aspro. Next base: position 11,672 of record JAWCTZ010000216.1, on the reverse strand, counting down.
TTCTGTTGGGTTCAGTTGGGTTCTGTTGGGTTCTGTTGGGTTCAGTTGGGTTCTGTTGGGTTCAGTTGGGTTCTGTTGGGTTCAGCTGGGTACAGTTGGGTTCTGTTGGGTTCAGTTGGGTTCTGTTGGGTTCTGTTGGGTTCAGTTGGGTTCAGTTGGGTTCTGTTGGGTTCTGTTGGGTTCTGTTGGGTTATGTTGGGTTCAGTTTGGTTCTGTAGAATTCAGTTGGGTTCAGTTGGGTTCTGTTGGGTTCAGTTGGGTTCTGTTGGGTTCAGCTGGGTACAGTTGGGTTCTGTTGGGTTCAGTTGGGTTCTGTTGGTTTCTGTTTGGTTCTGTTGGGTTTAGTTTGGTTCTGTAGGATTCAGTTGGGTTCAGTTGGATTCTGTTGGGTTCTGTTTGGTTCTGTTAGGTTCAGTTGGGTTCTGTTGGGTTCTGTTGGGTTCAGCTGGGTACAGTTGGGTTCTGTTGGGTTCTGTTGGGTTCAGTTGGGTTCTGTTGGGTTCTGTTGGGTTCAGCTGGGTACAGTTGGGTTCAGTTAGGTTCAGTTGGGTTCTGTTGGGTTCAGTTGGGTTCTGTTGGGTTCAGTTGGGTACAGTTGGGTTCTGTTGGGTTCTGTTGGGTTCTGTTGGGTTCTGTTGGGATCTGTGGCTCAGTAAAAGCTCTTGTTTCTTGTTTAAACAGGTTTTCCTCTGATTTCAGACGGTTCTGAGACACATCATTTTCAGATAAATGAAACTGCTCAGTTCGTGTGGAATATTAAAGCTGTGTTTACAGTATGTTCTCAATAAATATATGATTAAAAATAGTCCAGAGCTGGGTTTGTGTTTGAGGTTTAACAAACAGAAGGTTGTGAGTTTGATTCTCACTCAGACCCAGACCTCTCTGTGTGGAGTCCCAGAGGAGAGTCTGAGTCCAGGTCCAGACCAGGTTTAGGTCCAGACTGAGTCCAGGTCCAGACCGGGTTCAGGTCCAGACCAGGTTCAGGTCAGGTCAAGAAAAAGATAAGGAATGGCGGCCATTTTGTTTAATCTAGTCACAAAAATTATAGGAACAACGAAAACCACAATCTGGACCAGACCTAGACCAGACCTGGACCAGACTGAGATCCTAACTGGTCCAAAACTCATCAAGTCCAACTAGAACCAAATGTCTCTCCACCCTTCAAACATTCCTCGTCTCCTTCACCACCGGTGAGTCCTCGACAGGTGAGCGATGGTTGCCACGGCAACGCCCACGTAGACTCCGGTTCCTATGGTAACGGAGAGAACGGCCAGGAACAGAGCTCGGCGAGAGCTGGAGCTCGCCGCGTGGAGCTCGCCTCTGGACACGGCCTTCAGGGTCTGCAACAGAGACAAGACCTGGTTCAGACCCGGTCTCACCCCGTCTTACCTGTTTTTACTCGGTCCGGACCCGATCTTACCTGGTGCGACAGGTAGACCGCTGCGAGGCCGATGGGGCAGAAGCAGAGCAGGGAGCAGAGGCTGAGGCCCAGGTGAGGTCTGGGAGGGTCCTGCAGGAACTGGTCTTCAGAGTCCGACTCCGAGCAGCTCTGGAACCACACAGTCTGGGTTACACCTGGACTAGACCTGGACTAGTGCTGGTTTAGTGCTGGTCTAGACCTAGATTTACCTCCAGTTCCTGAAACTCGTCCTCGTTGATGATGTCACTGATGATGTCACTGCCGATGGTGCCGACCCTGGTTTCGTCCAATCGCGGTGCGGCTTTGGGAGGTAAACAGGGAGTGGGCGTGGCTTCGATGAAGGTGGTCTCTGTAAGCCCCTCCCACGCAAAGAGGCGGGGCTTGTGAGTGTCAATCAACCCCGAGGGGGCGTGGTCAGACATGATCCTGAAACAGAGGCTCTCATTATGATCTTAAAGGTTTTAGTTTTAATTATGGGTGTGGAGTTATTAATCCTTATATTAATATTCATTATTATTTATTTAAAGACACAAAGACCAATAGAAAATGAGTACAATATTTAGTTCCTCGTGGCTCCTCGGTGGATTCCTCTCATGTCCAGCAGGGGGAGTGGAGAGCACCCAGAGGCAGCCACTGCTCTGCTTTTACATTTGTCTCTTTTTAATCTGTTTTACATTTAATAATGTTCGTTATAGAATCTACTGTGAGACAGAAGATCTTCAAAATAATAATTATAAAGACAAAGGATCAATCAGGAGGTTTTTCAGTATTTAGAACTTGGCTAGTCCTGGTTTAGACCCGGTTCAGTGCTGGTTTTAGTCCTGGTTCAGTCCTGGGATCCGTGAGTTCTGGTTCTGGATCCGGTCTTTACCTTCAGACTCGTTTGGTATAATTCCTGGAAACTGGTTTGAAGCCAGCTTCAGACCAACCTCCACGAGCTGCTCCTGAAGGCTCCGCATAACTCCTCATTCCTACATCCTTCCTTCCTTCCATCCTTCCTTCTGTTTATTCCTCGCTTTATTCATGACGCTGGATACTCTGTCTCTGCAGTGGACGTTGGGTCTGAGTAGATCCCGGGTCTGAGTAAATCCCGGGTCTGAGTAAATCCCGGGTCTGAGTAGATCCTGGTCTCAGTAAAAGCCGCAGTGCGAGGATGTAGTGTTTGATCCGAGTGTGAGTCTGAAGAGTCAGAGCAGCTCTGGGTCCTAAAGCCCGCCTGTTCTACAGTCTTAAAGAGACAGTACCCAATAAACCTGTTCAAATCCAGCAAAAACCTTTTCAAATCCAACTAAAACTTGTTCAGATCCAACTAAACCGGCTCTAGTGGTTGTATAAATGTGGAATACAACAAAAATCCGTCCAGTGTCTAAATAAAACACACAGGAAACAATAATTGAATCCAGACCTGGTTTTATTTAAGATCCACAGGAGCAGCATTTATTCAACAAAACTTTTATCTGAACAAAAGAACATGAGAACCACTGAAGAGACTTATTTGTGTTTTCATAAAATATAAAAGAAAATAGTTGTGTTTTCATAAATGTGTTGAAACCCAGACAGAGACATGGTCCAGATCCTGGTGATTTTTGGTGGAAAAAAAAATCAAATATGAATGAAACCACTACTTAAAATGAAAAACGAAAACAGACGGAATAAATGTTTAGGCTTTTCTTCAAATATAACAAAATCAAATACATTTATTGTTACTGAGCTCTGTCCTTAAAAGACAAAAAACTGCTTGAACAAAAACATATGTGACAAAACTTAAGAATTTATTTCAATTCAACAAAACAGAATAAATTTATTGATCCACAGCATTTACTTTAGGCTCTTGCTTCACATTTGTCCAAAATAAATGTCTGCTTCTTTAACCTCAGTGAAAGTCCCGGTCCAGGTCCCGGTCCAGGTCCAGGTCCAGGTCCCGGTCTCAGACTTTGCTGAGGTCCAGTTTGGCGACGTACGGCGACCTGAAGGAGCCGAGGTACAGGCTGCCGTCGTGCTCATGAGCCTCGCTGACGTACGCCGCCACCTGACCACTCGGGTCGTGGAAACTACGAACGCACACGCCGCCATCTTTGAGCTCAGCCACCAGACTGTACCGGGGGACGAACTTCAGCACAACCTCCTGACTGAAGAGCTGCAGGGACAGAGGACAGAGGAACTGAAGAGCTGCAGGGACAGAGGACAGAGGAATTGAAGAGCTGCAGGGACAGAGGAACTGAACAGCTACAGGGACAGAGGACAGAGGAACTGAAGAGCTGCAGGGACAGAGGACAGAGGAATTGAAGAGCTGCAGGGACAGAGGAACTGAACAGCTACAGGGACAGAGGACAGAGGAACTGAAGAGCTGCAGGGACAGAGGAACTGAACAGCTACAGGGACAGAGGACAGAGGAACTGAAGAGCTGCAGGGACAGAGGACAGAGGAATTGAAGAGCTGCAGGGACAGAGGAACTGAAGAGCTGCAGGGACAGAGCAATTGAAGAGCTGCAGGGACAGAGGAACTGAAGAGCTGCAGGGACAGAGGACAATGGAACTGAAGAGCTACAGGGACAGAGGACAGAGAAACTGAGGAGCTGCAGGGACAGAGGACAGAGGAACTGAAGAGCTGCAGGGACAGAAGACAGAGGAACTGAAGAGCTACAGGCACAGAGGAGAGAGGAGGAAACTCTTGAGGTACCTTGAAGATGAGTTTCTTGATCCAGGGCCGCTGCGACAGAAAGTCCAGAGTGGAGAACCCAGGACTGGGTCTGACCGAGGACATGGCCACCCACAGGCCGCCGCTGGAACTGCGCCGAATATTATCAGGAAATCCAGGCAGATTTTCAACAAAGGTCTCCATCCCCCCTTTATTCAGCCCCGCAACATGTATCCTGAAATACAAGGAGAAATCTGAGGAAAACCTGTTTAAATCGGAATAAAATCTGTTCAAATTAACATAAAATCTGCTCAAATCCAACTAAAACCTGCTTAAATCCACATAAAACATGCTGAAATCCATCTAAAACTTGTTTAAATCCATCTAATTCTGTTCAAACCCATGTAGATAATGCAGCAGAAGCAGCCGTTACATAAGTCTGTGTGGGGTTTATTCAAATCATCAAACGCTTTGAGCTCAAACTGAGACAAAAATATCTGAACTCACTAAAAATAACTGACTCTGAGTCTGAGACTGTAGTGTTTCAGAAGATGGTTTAAACTGGTCTAAACCCGGTCTTACCTCCTGGTCCTAGTCTAACCCGGTCTAGACCCGCTCTTACCCCCGGATCCCGGTCTAGACCTGGTCTTACCTCCTGGTCCTAGTCTAAACCCTGGTCTAGACCCGGTCTTACCTCCGTCGGTTGCCCTCTTACCTCTTCTATCTAAACCTTATTTAATGCCTTGGTCTGGCCGGGGCTCTCGACGCTTCCTGGTCCGGTTAGACCCGGTCTTACCTCCTGGTCCTAGTCTAAACCCGGTCTAGACCCGGTCTTACCTCCGGATCCCGGTCTAGACCCGGTCTTACCTCCGGATCCGGGCCATGGTGGTCTCGGCCACTAACACCGACTCCTCGTCCGGCAGCAGCTGGAGGCCGTTGGGGAACCTCAGGTGATCCATGATCACAGACAGCTCCTGGGTCTCAGTGTCGTACTCCAGCACCCTACGAGAACAGGTGTAGTTCAGGTGTAGTTCAGGTGTAGCTCAGGTGTAGCTCAGGTGTAGCTCAGGTGTGGTGCAGGTGTAGCTCAGGTGTGGTGCAGGTGTCGCTCAGGTATAGCTCAGGTGTGGTGCAGGTGTAGCTCAGGTGTAGCTCAGGTGTGGTGCAGGTGTCGCTCAGGTGTAGTTCAGGTGTAGTTCAGGTGTAGCTCAGGTGTAGCTCAGGTGTAGCTCAGGTGTGGTGCAGGTGTAGCTCAGGTGTAGCTCAGGTGTGGTGAGGTGTAGAGGTGTGTAGGTGTGTGCAGGTGTGCTCAGGTGTAGTTCAGGTGTAGCTCAGGTGTGGTGCAGGTGTCGCTCAGGTGTAGCTCAGGTTACTCAGGTGTAGTTCAGGTGTAGCTCAGGTGTAGCTCAGGTGTGGGGATTGTTTTCAGGTGTAGCTCAGGTGTAGCTCAGGGTTCTCAGGTGTAGCTCAGGTGTGGTGCAGGTGTCGCTCAGGTGTAGTTCAGGTGTAGCTCAGGTGTGGTGCAGGTGTCGCTCAGGTGTAGTGCAGGTGTAGCTCAGGTGTGGGAGGTGTGTGTGTGTGGGGTGTTTAGGTTGGTGTGTCTAGGTGTAGGTGTGTGGTGTTAGGTGTGGTGTGGTGTCTAGGTGTAGGGTTTGTGTGGGGCTAGGTGTGGTGCAGGTGTAGCTCAGGTGTCGCTCAGGTGTGGTGCAAGTGTAGTTCAGGTGTAGTTCAGGTGTAGCTCAGGTGTAGTTCAGGTGTGGTGCAGGTGTCGCTCAGGTGTGGTGCAGGTGTAGTTCAGGAGTAGTTCAGGTGTGGTGCAGGTGTAGTTCAGGTGTAGTTCAGGTGTAGCTCAGGTGTAGTTCAGGTGTAGCTCAGGTGTGGTGCAGGTGTAGCTCAGGTGTAGCTCAGGTGTGGTGCAGATGTAGCTCAGGTGTAGCTCAGGTGTGGTGCAGGTGTAGCTCAGGTGTAGTTCAGTTGTGGTGCAGGTGTAGCTCAGGTGTGGTGCAGGTGTACGTCAGGTTTAGCTCAGGTGTACGTCAGGTGTAGCTCAGGTGTGGTGCAGGTGTAGCTCAGGTGTGGTGCAGGTGTACGTCAGGTGTAGCTCAGGTGTACGTCAGGTGTAGCTCAGGTGTGGTGCAGGTGTAGTTCAGTTGTGGTGCAGGTGTAGCTCAGGTGTACGTCAGGTGTAGCTCAGGTGTAGTTCAGGTGTGGTGCAGGTGTAGCTCAGGTGTAGCTCAGGTGTGGTGCAGGTGTAGCTCAGGTGTTTACCGTCCGTCGGCCGTGGCCTCCATCACCAGGTGGAGGAAGTCTCTGCGCTGCCACCTGCTGGAGCTGGAGGTGAAGTAGATCTTACGTCCGTCCTGCGTCACGTCCAGGTCATTTATGAATGCCAGCCTCCGACCTGACACCACCTGACCCCCCTCCACCAGCCGCACCCACTCACCTGCACACAGGTAAACAACACACCTGATACCACCTGAGGGAGGGGCTCACCTGTGAAGGGAGGGGCTCACCTGTTGGAGGAGGGGCTCACCTGTTGGAGGAGGGGCTCACCTGTGGAGGGAGGGGCTCACCTGTTGGGGGAGGGGCTCACCTGTCGTGGGGTTGACCTGGAACAGACCCAGGTAGGCATCAGCAACAAACAGAGTCCCGTTGGGACCGACTCTGATCCCGAGGGGTCTCCCACAGGTGTCTTCATCCTGAGGAGAACCTGGACCAGAGAGACCAGGTTAGACCAGGTTAGACCGGGTCTGGACCAGGTCTAGACCGGGTCTAGACCGGTCTGCAGTACTCACCACAGGGAGGTTTCCCGAGTCGAGTCACGGTGTGAACCCTGCGTCCGACCAGTTTAAGGATTCTGCCGTCGGCCGTTCCAGTGAACAGGACGTCTGAGACGGGACGGAGACACATCAGGGACCAGACCGGACCAGACTGAGCCGGACCAGACTAGACCTGACCAGACTAGACCAGACTGAGTCAGACCGGACCAGACCAGACTGAGTCAGACCGGACCAGAATGGACCAGACTGGACCGGACCAGATCAGACCGGACCAGACTGAGCCAGACCAGACCGGACCAGACTGAGCCGGACCGGACCGGACCAGACTAGACCAGACTGAGTCAGACCGGACCAGACCAGACCAGACTGAGCCGGACCAGACCAGACTGGACCAGACCGGACTGGACCAGAATGGACCAGACTGGACCGGACCAGACCAGACCGGACCAGACTGAGCCAGACCGGACCAGACTAGACCTGACCAGACTGAACCAGACTGAGCCAGACCAGACTGGACCAGACTGAGCCGGACCGGACCAGACTAGACCTGACCAGACTGGACCTGACTAGACCAGACTGAGCCAGACTGAGCCAGACCAGACCAGACCAAACATAACGTCACCAAACTGTGAAATATTTGATCTAAACAGCTTTTTTTCTGAGTTCTACCTGGATTTTCAGGTGAAATAAAGACTGAACAGGACTTGCCTCCGATGTTAGCGATGGACTCTGGGCCCTGGACCTGGTCTTCGAAAAGTCTCTCTGCAGATCTGAGCTTCAGGTTCGGCTCCCAACACCCGACCATCGGAGGAGGCTCCCGCAGACTGGAACAGGTTCAGAGGGATTTGAACAGGTTTTAGCTGGATTTGGGTCTTAGCTGGACTTGAATAGGTTTTAGTGGGACTACCTGAAGGCGTCTGGTTTTATCGGGGAATCGATAAACAGAACCAGGACCAGAACCGGGACCAGCAGGACTCCTCCCACTGACATCAGCGTGACCCGGAAGACCCGCCCACTGTAGGTCCTGGAAGCACACAAAAAATAAATGCACAAATGTACCAGAACCAGACCAGAACCAGACCTGACCCAGACCAGAACCAGACCTGACCCAGACCATAACCCGACCAGAACCAGGCCAGAACCAGACCCGACCCAGACCAGAACCAGACTGTCTGGGACTCACCTGGATAAATAATTCAAATCCAAGACTCATGTTCCACTCAGAGACAGAGCAGTCTGGGTCTGACACCAAACAGACCGACAACACTTTCTGCTCATGCACCGGGGTTACGGAGATATTTGTTTATGAATATATTTGGAGCCTGTGTAGATTTAAACAAAGACCTGCTGCTCGTTTTTTGACTCATGATGAAATAACGGCTGCTGTTGGGACATAGTTTCAACACAGTTTGGACCAGATCCAGGACCAGCTTTTGTTTTTTGAATAAACAGGTAAAGAATGCAGTTTTGTGTTCTGCCTAAAACTGACCAAAACCTTTTTTTATTTTGAGGTAGAACAACTTTTGATGAGTCAGTGATTTAGAGATGTTTGTGTCGGAAAAAAACCAAAAACCTCACAACTCTTTCAGAACCAGACCCAGTCCCAGAGGGAACTCTGGATCTGAGACAGACTTCAGTCCCGACCAGACCTCTCCAGTCTGTCTTTGTCTCGGACGTCAGGACCAACCATCACCACAAATAATATCCACATTATTCTAGAGACTAATGATGAGTTCACTTTTAAAAATCTTCCTCTAACTCCACCTTCACCAAACATTAACCTCCAGAGTCTGGACTTTGACCCAGTCTGTCTCTGGATCTGACCCAGTGGATCACACTCTGGCCCTGGTCCAGTCCTGGTCTGGTCTGGACTTCAGGACTAGACTCTTCCACTCTCCTGTCATCTACCTGCTCTCACGAGGACCACTTTAGGCCGAACCCCCACCCGGCCGGGACAAGGGTGCAGTCCCGTCTCCCTGACCCGGCTGCGGCTCGGTTCTTACCCGGTGCAGCGGTGGGTGTGGGTTTGGTGTTGCTCTGGAGCCGGTCCGGGGGCTCGGTTCTTACCCGGTGATGCTCTGGAGCCGGTCCGGGGGCTCGGTTCTTACCCGGTGTTGCTCTGGAGCCGGTCCGGGGGCTCCTCGGTGATGACCCGCGGCCGCTGCTGCCGCCGGAAGCGCAGCCCCTCGGCTTCTTTCATCTCCGCCGCCTCCGGAAACACTCGGCACAGTTCGGTTCGACACGGACCGGGGCCGTCAGACCCGGGTTGTCTCTCAGAGCTCTGACAGACGCATGTGCGCTGCGGGTGTTTGTGTCCTGACGTCACTTCCGCGCTGTGTTTCAACACAACAGTCAGTTACCGGAAGTGGAGAATAACAGCCTCAATAACAAATTTGAGCTAAAAGACCGTCTGCTCAGCTGTGATTGGTTGTTTCATCGAGGAGGCGGGTCTAAATTATTCTCTTTGGTTTATTGGTCTATTGGTTTATGCCGATGTCACTCTTTGTTCATTATTCTCTGATTTTAGAATTTTATTTATACAATTTATGATTTTTAGCCTCGTTTCTGACTCAAACTGAACTCAGACTGGAGTCAGAGCTCAGTCCACACTCAGAGGAAAGACTTAGCTGTGAACAAGTACACATAAAACCTAAAGTAAAATGAGTAGATCCGGAATTACTGTTATCTGTGATTTATTTTACTGATGAGCTGCAGAAGGTTTGTGAGGAATCCTCCTGAAAGCCTCAACAAATATTAGGACAAATATGTTATATATTATTATGTTTAAAATATGTAACAACAACAACAAACAAACAAACAATCCAGAACTAATCCAGGTCTTAACCTGTTTCACTAAAACTGGACTAAATGTGGGTTTAACAGTTCCAGGTCCAAAACCATTTAAGACACAGATAAAAATATAAATATTTCATTGAACCACAGTCGGTTTCATCATGAGTCAGAAAAAAGATTAATTTTGGAACAGATTCAATGATAATCTGAATAAATCAGTCTTTATTGTCTTTAGTCTAAGGCTTCAACAGAAACTCTGAGACAAATCCACGTGTTTCAGTGTTTGACCTGTGGATGGCGCTGTTGTACAGGACAGGAACCCGCCACAGCTCAAAAACCAAACCTAAAAGAACCAACAGAGCTTTAATGATTCTCTGATGAGTTTTAAGAGAAGGTTTTTGACGTTGTGCTATTGTCCAGATTCTCGCAGCAGATTTGTAAAATATTTATATTGGCATCATTCTCCAATTTATGTTTTATAATTTTATAAATACCGAGGTCCTGAAAACTTGGACCAATGGACCATAATGCTCCTGCATCACTTTTAATAACCTCAGAGCTTCTTTTTTTTTAAGTACATATAAGTACAGCATAAGTATTTTATTGTACAGATGGCATTAATAACTAAGTATCTAGAAAAAAACCTAAATAAATAACAATAAGTAAATAAATAAACAGCAGAACATACGTCACAAATCATATCACGTCACTCCAATGCCACATTTTTCACATTCTTTTAGTTTTCAAAGCTGTTTTCCAATGGGGCAATAGAGTTTCTGTAAAAAATTTCAGCAAAGATTTGCCTTTATTTATGAGGAAGAAGCAAGAGGTTTATAAAATAAGCCTATTTCTGCTTTTTTTTTATTCTTGTTTGAACAAAACCTGAAGTAAATTGATGTGTAGCTTCTCAGCAACATTTTTGAAATATCTTTCCAAAACGTTTTGGTAAAATCACAGAGAATCAGTCTCAGAGTAATGTTTTAAAGATGAATGACCTCAGAGCTGCTCAAAATATAGCAGCTCCCCTGGTGGACACTCGGAGGAGCACAGGTTCCTCTGAGTGGTCCAGTTCGGTCCAGTTCGGTCCAGTTGTTTGTGTTTCAGTGAGGGGGAGGTTGTGTTTCACCCTACTACATTTATACAGAAGTGTTTTCTGTTTAATTCTTTCTAAACTTTAAATCCAGATTCTGCAGCACATATTTATAAATGAGCTGGACTTAAAGCTGCTTCATAAATTTTCAATTCAATTTTATTTTATTTGTATAGCCCAGTATCACAACAACAATTGCATCTCATGACTAAAGGGCTTCACAGAAACAGAACCCCCCCCCCCCCCCCCCCCCCCCCCCCCCCCCCCCCCCCCCCCCCCCCCCCCCCCCCCCCCCCCCCGGTTAGGGTTAACATTGGGCGTCCAACAGGCAGTGTCAGAGGTTAACATCCCCTGTCCTTAGACTCTCCATCAGGGTCAGAGGTCAGAGGTTAACATCCCCTGTCCTTAGACTCTCCATCAGGGTCAGAGGAAAAACTCCAAAACCCAGAAAAACCTCCACTCCCAGGACGGACAGGCCATGCAATAGATGTGTCCAGGACAGTCACTGACAAATAGTTTTCTGAATCCACCTCAGAGTCACTTAAACCTGAATCAAACTCTGAACCTGGCTCAGAATTTTACTGAATTTGAGATTTGAGACTTTGTTGAACTTTTATAAAAAAAATTTTTAAAAAATTGAAAAAAATTGAAAAATTGAGAAGACTCAGAGAGAAAAGTGAAAATGGTTTGATGATTTGCCCTTTGACCTGCAAGGGTCAGAGGGCAGCAACCCCTGGGTTTGTTTTTTAATTAAAGTCCATCTGTTTGATGAGAGTCGGAGCTGGTTCACTAGAGTCGATCTGTAATCTGAGAATAATCTGTAATGTCTCAGATTAGACCACTTTAGTCCACACTTTATCACAGTTACTCTTCAACAGCAGCTGTCGAGAAACAGAGTGAACGGACCCAGAAATCCAGGGTCTTTTTTTCTTGTTTGTCACTGTTTAAGGGA
>JAWCTZ010000215.1:0-59319 GCA_036850595.1 Rhyacichthys aspro | reverse complement strand
GACGTTAAATACTACTTTAAAGACTGTTTTTATGTTTTATTTAATTTGCTGCTACTATATTTTATATTTTGAGTTGCATTTAAGTTTTGTCAAATGTTTTTGATTTATCTTTAGTATTAAATGTACAGTTTAGTGTTAGTATAATACAGAAGGAAACTACATACACATTATTTTAAAGGATAAGTTTGATGGGTTTGTGAATCGTAAATATTAGTTAGTATTAGTTTACAAAAGCCCTATTTGACTGAAACGCTCTTCAACTGTGCTGCATTTAAACAGTTAAACAAGGTCTAAACTAAGCACTAAGCCCAGGGTTCATCTGGGACTAAAGATGAACTTAGTCCAAACATAATTACATTTTAAAATTTACCTAAGAACCACTCTAGAAAACCAGAGTCCCACCAGTCGGACTTGGACCACAACAAACCTCTGATCTAGACTAAACCAGGAAAAGAGGAGCCTTGATTAAATCCAGGAACTGATTTGAACTAGATCTTTGTGGGATTGTTCCAAAGCTAGACTAAACCTGGATGAAAAGAAAGCAGGATTAAACCAGACTAAACCCAGCCGTTATCAGAGCTCAAAGCATTATCTGGACTCAGCTTTGTTTAACCCTCAGAACACGGCCCTGCTCCAACAGTGGGACCCCTCAGACCCAAACCGCCGCCCCCTCCTCCTTTTTACTCTGCTTTATCACATCTCCTTCATTTATTCAACATCAACATCACACGACGGGGGCAGCTCTTAAAATGGCCGCCTCAGAAACTTTTCCCACTGTCTTCTTGAGTGCGTCCCGTCCGCGTCCCCCTCCTCTCTCTTCCTGCTCTTCACTGGGGGGTTATTTTGAGGTGGTCTTATCACAGCTGTCGTACGGTGCATGTGGTGGCAGCCTGTCCCACACTCTCCACGCTCTTTCCCTCTGCGGCCTTCGGTCCTGGTAAGATCCTTTTTGCTTCTTTCTGTGCGTTTTCCGACCCTTTTCCTTCTGCTAAACCCTCTCATTTATCAAGAACTGCTTGTTTTTGTTGAGTTTTTACACAGATTTAGCTTTTTTGCAAGAGATAAATCCACGTTTTACTGACTACTTTTGTGCTGTGCCTGTGTGAAAATGCTTACAGAGTGAATATCATTAATGCTTTCTGCTAGTTAGTTATTTATAGCCTGATTGAAAACTGAATGTAGACAGGGTCGCTTGTGTAACACCGATGATATGAATAGCTCAAAATGAAGCTTTTCGACGCACAAAGCACTGACATTGACAGCAATAAGAACGGATTGGAAATAAATAAATAAATAACTTGCCCATATTAAGAAGTGCCTTAAAATAGCACTGGGCTCTGGAACAGGTGCCGTGTGCCGCTCTTACGAAAGCACAGCGCTGTCAAGGCTGCGTGGTTTTATACGAGTAAACAGCTTCGGGAAGAAAGAGAATCACTGCAGCGAAGTGAAAAGGACGTGGCCTTGGGTCGGAGTCTGAAATGGTGCCGTTGGTCAAAGAAAAGGCAGGGAGATAATCAAAAAGTGCATGTTAGGTTAGAATAAAACTTGCCCACAGTGTCTTTAAGAGTTGAGAGTGAATGATGCTTGGAAAGTCAGTGTTTTATCAAGAGTTTATCATCTGTTCAGATTTAAAAAGTGCACCGTCCAAGGTCTGAATACAGAAGTAAACCTAATTCTAAACTGGGATTAATGGAGGATTAATTAAAGGCTAAAACGAGGACAAAACAGAGTCCGAACCCAAGACGAAAACTGCTGAGAATTCAATTAAAGCAAACAAAAGCAGAATTAAACATGAGGAAAAACGTCTTTAAATCAGTGCTAAATGCAGAAATAAACTGACTCTGATGTGTCCAAATGTTTAAATTCACAAATGGCCGTCTTTTTTAGCGTAAAAACACAAAACTACTGATTACTAACACAGTGGGGGAATCATAATACACAATATGAACAGATATATTTACAAATGTGACAATATAAAGCATAATATGAAGGATTTTATTAGTGCTCTGGTTTTTGACTGAACTTTGCTGTATTATTCTTACTTACACACATCTCTAAATTGAAAAAATGATTTTTTATGTGAGTGCAGGGATGTTAAAGCTACATTTGAGGTGGATAAGTAACAGGTTTCTATGTGGGGCATGAATTGGAAACAAGGTGGGACCAAGCCACTGAAGAGAGAGCTATTCGACCAATCAGAGCAGAGCAGGCTTAAGGGGCGGGGCTTCACTGTAAAAACACAGGAAGTAAAACGAATCAGTGAAGAAATAATAAGTAATCTTTATGTGAATGTGTATTTATGTGTGTATTTATGAACAAACTGATCCTTTTGTTATTGAGTGTATTAATATTCTAATAAAAACCCAGCTGTTTGTCCAAATAAGAGCCATTATCTTACTATTTCTCCTCAGTGTTTATTCTAATGGAGTCCTGTCCCGAGATGAGCCCCGCCCCCGTCCCGCTGTCACCGTCCCAGAGCGGACACATGGACCTGACAGAGGACCTGGGACAGCAGCTGGAGGACATCATCAACACCTACCAGACCCCCTCAGAGACCCCCGCAGAGCCCCCCACAGAGACCCCCGTCGAACACGAGGACACGGAGGAGGTCACCGCCGTCAGCCGCAAAGAGCAGAAACTGGAGAAGAAGATGCTGAAAAACCTAGGTGTGTGGTGTTTCTGAAACAAGGTGTCGATTAAAGCTGGAGTCGGACGGAGAGAAACGGAGACGAATAAGAATAAAGAGCTCCGACGTAAAGACGAGGGACGCGGTGTCAAGTCAATACAGAATGAAGACAGGTCTAGACCGGGACACAAAACCTCACACTGCACCTTTAATTGAAGTCTAGACTCTTTATTTGTCTTTAAAATGTAGTCACACAAATTCAAAAAAGCAGAAATGAGTTTGTGAAAGAGTTAAAGGAGAGTTCAAATGTGACAAAGTGACCTGATGTAAAACTTTTATTTATTTATTTGTTCGTGCAGTTTCAGAATGACATAATTTTTGTCACAAAGCTTGTAAAACTAGTCGTAAAAGTAGTTTTGTTTACTTCTTTAGCAGTCTGGTGTCTTATGAACCTGGGTTAAAGGTTGAATATCGACTAAAAGCAATCAGTAGCTTTTTTTTAACAAGTTCAAGTCAATTTAAAGCGGGCAAAACTAATGGTAAACATATAATACATTCAAATAGTGTGCAATGCAAAGACTGAGTTTTCAAATTTATTTTCCAACTTGAGCAGACGTTCAAAAACAACATGAAGGAAGCATAATTTAATTCTTGATCATACGACATTCTTAATTTAGCCTTATTATAATACATTAATAATTAGTCAGTGATATAATACTGTTATCATTGAATGGAAGTGTACAATATGTTTCTTGTTAGAGATATTATCAGGTTATTCCACGATACAAATGTTATTTCAAGATAAAAGTGTATCTAACAAGATCTTTGGTCGAGTACAGATTTATTTACTTATTATTGTGTTATTGGGTCATTTTTACATCGACAGAGCAACAGATGGTATTATGTTGAGCCCTGACGTTTTATTAAGTAATAACAATAGTATTTTTGTGTATTACTCTGCACACGGATCGATATTGTGCTCATAAACAATAACAATAGTGGTAATATAATATAAAATGTAGTAAAAGATGAAAAAGAACTTGTTATAATGATGTGATATGGATAACAATACACTTAATTAAACTAATGAATGCGTTATTGTTTTAAGACTGATTATAGCACCGTTTTATACTAAATTTACTGTAAGGACATGTCCATAACCACAGGCCAGTCCAGATTCTCTTTGTAAATCATAAATTCTTACAGTGTGATTTATCTTGGTTAAATACAATCCCAGCAGACAGTTTCATAATCCACATACTTTCTGTGATTTACTCCCGAAAGAAACGAATGTGGCGTGTGTTGTTTTTAGGGAAAGAGGCCATGCAGCTGATGCAGAGTCTGAACAAACTGGAGACTCCGGAGAAGAAACTGGAGGCCATCATCAAGAAACACGCAGAACTGGTGAGGAACAACGAATACTCACACTTTAACCTTCGAGAATGGATTAGATTTAATTCAGATACACAAAGGTTTTCTATTCTCTGCTTTAATCCACCTTAAAACAAGCTGAGACTTAAACTGTCTGTAAAAAAAACATTGGTATATGTTGTTTTTGAGACAGTCACATGTGTTACTTCAATGTGTTTCAGTTTAATGTTGATTGTACAATTGTGCTTCATTTTGTTCATGTAAAAGGTAAATAAAGGATAACCCTCATCTACATTTCAAAGCAATGAGGAAAGCAAAAGGAAATGGGAGGTTTATTCCAGTTTAACTATAGATGCACCTATATAAACCCCAAAGGTAGAAACATGGAGAAATATACTAGAAATATACTATAGCAAGCAACAGCAAATGAAATCATTGAACTTTCTCCTCCTAAATAGGTTATAGCCCATGAGCTAATACTTTAGACCAGTGACATTATCAAAATCAGAAAACATGAGGGAAAAATAAATATAGGCACAAATCATCCTCCTGTATAACCGTGTATAAGTGTGGTTTGTGACTTATTCTGTCTACATTTAAGAATCAGGACAAATTAGTACTTCTCTTTTTTTATTTCTTTACTTTATTTATCCACATCTTCAAACATCAAACACGTTTTTTTTTTCAATTTCACACAACCTTTCAACATTTTCTGTCAAAAAAGAAAACAAGAAAACATATTTAACCATGAAAAATCTAATCAAATAAGAAAAAGGGAAGTTTATTTAATTTAATTTAATTTAATGTTTTATTTTATTTTATTTTATTTTATTTTATTTTATTTAACTATAAATTTGAGTTTGAAAGTGTGGCTCCCTGCAGCACCTGTGAAGAAACAAGCCCTCGAGAAACCGACCCCTGCTTCAGACTTTATAAATGCTTATACTTTGACAAAGCTGTAACGAATCAATGACCAGTGACTGTGATTTAATTAAAGCCTCAGGTGCTCATTAGTCGATCAAGAAACTGAAAATCTTTTGCTCTTGTCTCAGTTCGTAACCATCTCAGTCACATTCACGTCACACCGTCTTTTATCGCTTCTGTCGGCCTTGATTCAAGTGAAATCGTTGTGTGTTTGTGTGTGTTTGTGTGTGTTTGTGCAGCTGGAGGAGCACCGGAGCGACCAGAAGCAGCTGAAGGTTTTGCAGAAGAAGCTGCTGCAGGTGATGAAGGAGAAGGACCAGCTCCAGAGCGAACACAGCCGAGCCGTTCTGGCCCGGAGCAAACTGGAGGGGCTCTGTCGGGAGCTGCAGAGGCACAACAAGACCCTGAAGGTGCCGCTCACACACTTTATTCAGCTGTTTCTGAGGGTTCAAACACAGAAAGAATATCTCTGAGGTGTGATCAGACCATTTGTTGTTGTGTGTTTCCATTTGTCGCTTAAAATAACAACAACAGCTGTCAAAGTCTGTCGTCTTGGAGAAAAAAGGACAAATATTAGTCTACGGGTCTTAAATTTGGGGAGAATTTTAGAAAATGTTCCCTGTTAATTGAGCAAAGTCATCACAGACACAATAGTTCTTTAAATTAACAATTAACTTGGCTATAAACAGACAGTATTACAATGTAGGAAGTTGGTAAAGTTTGATTTATTGCGACTTTGCCTCAAAAAATTGCAAATTACTCTCATTTATTTGTGAAGAAACCCAGGATCCAGGCATTTAATTGGTTAATAAAGTATAAAAAGCCTTTATTTTTTGAGCTGGAGACACAGATCTTTATAAAGACAGAAGCCAAAGGGACAAAATAAAATAAAAAGAGTTCCTGGATCCTCTTCCTTGAGCATCAGCAGCTCCCTGATCATTTCTCTTTTGCTTTCATTTATTTTCCATTTTGGATCACAGCCTGCAGAGTGTTTTAGTCCAAACTCATCATAAAACTAAAAGAGAGCTCAAAAGTATAGCTCTAGATACCATTTTTTTTGCTGGTTATGAACTTTCCAAACATCTGCAAACCTAAAAACACTAAAAACTCTATTTTTTCCCAATGTTTTCATGATAAAAGTGGAGTATTTTCATCTGAGCAGACACTGATACTGATACTACATAAATCAGACTACACCTAAACTTAAATACAAAACAAAACAACAGGTATTTTGTTGGTCAAAGCTTTTTTTTTTCACCAAATTCAAGCCTGTGGTTTTATTTTATTTTATAGCAGCTTTTTCATCTGATTATACCATAAACAAACTGTTGTCCTCCATCTTTTTTCAAGAACAAATCCTTCCAAACTTGTTTTTGGACCTCTGTGTTTTTAAAAACCTGTGTAAAGCCTTTGTTTTTTTCCATTTGAGTGAAAGTAATGTATAAAAACAAACTGTAGAGGACACTAGTAACGCCTGATGGCAAAAGTAGCTCATAAATGCACTTCTTTTTCGATCAGGAGAACATCTCTGACTGCGTTATTAGATCTTGACTGTACGTAAGATAAACTCAGCTCTAACACCGTTTCCTTTTCGCAGGAGGAGACTCTGCAGCGCTGCCGAGAGGACGACCTGAAGAGGAAAGAGATCACCACTCATTTCCAGGGAACGCTGAGCGAGATCCAGGCCCAGATCGAGGAGCACAGCAGCCGTAACACCAAACTGTGTCAAGAAAACAGCGCCTTGGCCGAGAAACTGAAGGGACTCATCTCACAGTACGACCAGCGAGAGGCGGTACGCTCACAACGCTGACAAGACCTCGTTTAAACCGAGCAGCACAGTCAGATTAGGCTCATAACGACGTAGTTTGAAAGAAATAACTCTGTTGGAGTCTGCTGTTTTAGATGAAAGGTGCAACAGGCCCATGTCCCTCCTCTCAAAGCTCATAAATGGATTAGTTTGGTGCTTAATAGTGTTTAAATGACAATAAAAATACAGTATTTAGACTAAATGTGACATGTTAAATATGTTTATGTAATTATAAAGTCATAGTTCGCTCTAAAACACAAAATATTAACAAGTTAAATGCAGCAAAGAGGCATTAATTTCCCCAAACTCCTTTTACGAATTGTGGAAACAGTGTGACTGATATTAAGCCAAATAATAAATTCAACAAAGAAGAAAAACATGAGACAAAAGGGCAACATTGGAGCATAAACTCTCTTTTCTCTTGGGTCTGTTTAACACAAAAACAAGACAAGCTTTGTTTTCCTTTTTCATTTCACCATCGTCCCACGTTCTCAGGATTCTTCAGAAATTAATCGACAAACTACTGTGTTTCTAGCTCCGTCCTGTTCAGTTTAGTTTATTTAGAGCCTATAAATACAGTATATCAATAGAACAAGACAAGCTTTGGGTTTTTTTTTCATTTTATTTGATCTTTTCACTGTATATTTGTCTAGTGTAATCGACCAATCGACAAATTACTGTGTTTCTGTTGTATTTTGAACTTACTCCTTCAATAACACTAATAAAACACTGCTTTAATTACAAGAATATCTGAAAATATAAAGATTGTCCTGCTACAGACGTGTACCACGAAGTACCACAAATCTTTAAGTATAAGGCAACAGCTTAGATTACTGTGTTGGTAAATGGATGTATTATTAACAGGATAAACTGACACTGTCTTAAAAATACTAAATTTTCTTATAGAATGCAAAGTAAAACATGAAATAAATCGTTTTTTTTTCATGGATATAAACTCTGAAAGTAAATGGTGGCTGTGTTTGGTTCAAAACACAGTGATATATCCAGTGTTTAGATGAAAAAGTACTGGGAAAATACTGTATATTGTTCAGAATAATAACTAAACAATGCCCTTTTAACAGAATAATTAACATTTCTACAACCTGTATTATGGATCAAATAGAGTTATTCAAAAACAAAATAATCATCCAGGGTTGACATTCAAAAAGAAGACAAAGTGACACCAAACTAATATATAATAATGGTTTCATAAAGAACAATTATCAATATAAATGAAATGCATGAGACATAAAACTGTACCGTGTGGTGGAAATGAGGCTGAACGGACCCGAACTGAAGCGTCCTGCTGTAAAACCTCACTCCTTTGTCTCTTTTCCAGTTTCAAACACATTCATCTTTTCTTGTTAGTTTTAGTATTTGGTTTTTTTTACGAAGCCAAAACTCTGTGTGTAAGAAATAAAAAGGGTCTTTGTGTGAAAATGCCTCATAAATCCACTTGTAATGTTTTCCAGAATCTGGAGAAGGTCTTCAAACACAGAGACCTGAAAGAGCAGCTGCTGGAGACCAAACTGACTCAGGCCAATGTTCTTCTGAAAGAGGCCGAGGACAAACACAAACTGGAGAAAGAACTGGTGAGACTCACACGTGTTTAACACAATCAACACAATATTGATGTACCACCTGTTTCTGAGACAAAGTATTTAACAAAAAGATCTATTTCTCTCAGATTTATGTGTAGAAGCATAAAAATAAAAGCAATAAATCCACTTTGATGGTTTGCAAATGTGAAATAAGGAAACTAACCTCGATTTTAAGGACAAATGAAGCCTGGTTTGACAGATACTCACTCGAACTGACTTTACAGCCACGATATTTATAGGATTTTTGTGGAAATGTGACAGTTTTATGTGTTTATTTCTATTCTATAGTGTTTTAGTCGGTCTACATCCTGAAAAATTACATAATACTGCTTTAAATAATGATTCTTCTGCATTTTAAATGTTTATATTCAACATTTAAATAGTTTAAGGGAGCTTCCAACAAGTTTTTTGTTTGATTTAGAGGTCAATTTTGAAGGTATCTTTGCCAGGTTCTCTGCACATCCATTTAAAAATAAAATCCAAATAAT
This sequence comes from Rhyacichthys aspro, assembly GCA_036850595.1. Lineage (NCBI taxonomy): Eukaryota > Metazoa > Chordata > Actinopteri > Gobiiformes > Rhyacichthyidae > Rhyacichthys > Rhyacichthys aspro. Next base: position 50,502 of record JAWCTZ010000215.1, on the reverse strand, counting down.
CTAATGTCTTAAAAGTATTTCTTCAAGAGTAATATTTTATTATAACCACTTTAAGGTTCAATAAACATGTCTTTAGTAACATATTAGCTCCAGATTGGATGGAATTTTTACCAAATGCTCACAAATACAGACTTTAACTAATAATATTAACTGAGAAAAAAAAAAATCTTGTAGGAAATGCATGTTTGTAGTGCAGTGTAAAAAGTTTATGTGTGATAGTGTTTTGTAAATGTTTAATTCTGTCCACACTTATTCATTAATTAAAAATCAAAACATAAATATAACATGAATTGTTACTGAAACTAAAAAAAGACACATCTAAGTCATTAAACCTTTTACTTATTTCAATTTATGAAAAAAAAAAGAGCAAAAATGCCACGTTGCTCTTATTTTTCTTAATAATATTGTTTATTGTTTGTTTGTGCAGCTGCTGAAACAGACGGCCGAATGTAAAGTCCAAATGAAGATCCTGAAGGAACAAGAGGGCGACATGAGGACCCAGGTACAGAAGCGAGGAATCATGTGAAAACACACAGGCTTTTATTTTGAAATACGTCATTTAGTGTTTTTTTTTTTCTGTTCGTGCAGCTCGAAATGTACTCGAAGAAGTTTGACGAGTTTCAGGGAACGGTGTCGAAGAGCAGCAGCATCTACAGCAGCTTCAAACAAGACATGGACAAAGTAAGGACGCTTCTGAACACATCTCTACATTTGATATTTAATTGTTTAATTGTTTATTTAAATGTTTAATTCATTGCTTTGAGTACTTTATGCTCACTCTTCTGAATCGTGTTGCAATTTAGTAAAAAAGCTAATTTAAACACTAAAAAAGACATGTTTAAACAAAAATACACTTGTTTGCTACAATGGGCAAGTTTTTAACAATATTTTTTATTGGGTTTACATTATTTATGAATGACAATCAGCATCACAATCACATTTAGGCCTTTGCCAACATTCCTCTTTTAAAGATGAATTGTTTTGGACTACGTTTGTTGTAAAAGATGTCAAATATTTGCCTTCTTAATATCTTGAATAAAAGGTTTCTAGATCTCTTCAGATAATTTTTAAGTATATATGTACAATGGGCAAGTTAACACACATTTATCTTGCTTTAAATAAAACAAACTTTGAGTCTTAGTATTCCAACTCTAAAAGACCAAACCCAGAATAGTTTTTGCCATCAAAGAGATTACAGAGATTGTAGGGATTAAGAGAATAATCCAGTTAAATCCTGTTGGTAGAAGGTCTTATTTTATGGATGAACTCACAGAAGTAAAGTGTAATGACATAGTGTTTGTTTTTGTTTGTTTTTACAGATGTCAAAGAGGATGAAGAAGTTGGATAAAGAGTGTCAGTCGTGGAAATCACGCTTCGACAACTGCAACAAGAATCTGATTGAAATGGTGGCAGATGTAAGTTTTTTTTAAATATTTGACATGTAAAAAAATAGATTTAATTAGTATTATCTTCCTCCTGCATTGGGAAGTAGCATCTTTATATTTACATTTTTTTCTTAATGTTTTTATGTTCTCTTTCTGTTTCTCTAATACTTCATACACTTTGCTCGTGGCACATTTTGGTTTAACGTTGAAGATGTAAGTTTTACGTCTAACTCCTGCACACTTAAATAAAAAGGAGAAGAAACAGTGAGCCAATAAAGTGGTTATCAGCTCACAATGCATTAATAAATCCATGGAACAAATGCTGTGATCAGAATGGTACAAAAAGGAAATTATTAGTTAACAACAGGCTCTAGCCATCGTCAGAGTAGTCTTCTATTTACACAAAGATCCTGCAGAAAACTTTTGATACTCAAACGACTTTTAAAGGTCTGATCTTGGTCTGATCTTGGTCTGATCTTGGTCTGATCTTGGTCTGATCTTGGTCTGATCTCGGTCTGATCTTGGACTGATCTCGGTCTGATCTCGGTCTGATCTCGGTCTGATCTCGGTCTGATCTCGGTCTGATCTCGGTCTGATCTTGGACTGATCTTGGACTGATCTTGGACTGATCTTGGTCTGATCTTGGACTGATCTCGGTCTGATCTCGGTCTAATCTCGGTCTGATCTTGGACTGATCTTGGTCTGATCTCGGTCTGATCTCGGACTGATCTCGGTCTGATCTTGGACTGATCTTGGTCTGATCTTGGTCTCAACAGGAGTCTTAAGATTTTAAAAACCCAGCTGCTTTTTTGCCCACAGCCTTGTTTTCATCAGACGACAGCTTCTATTATTTATCTGATCCTAAAAATAAACAAAAGGTAGTATTTGGATTTAATGTCAGCTGCTGTGTATCTTCCAGTGCATCATACTCTGTTCTTGGCTTAGAATCTAAGACTTGTCCTGGTACAACACACTCTGGTTTCAGTCAGAACTTGGCCCTTGATGTGATTTTTACTACGACTCTAGACATTAGACTGACCCTTGGAGCAGCAGCTAAACACTAAAGATACTGAGCCAAAAGCACACAACTCCAGGCCCAGGGGCCAAATGAGGCCCTTTGCAATGTTTTATGTGGCCCTTCAACACATTTAGAAGGTGATATTTTTAGTTCTAGGTTTTATTAATTTAATTTGTTTTGATCATGTTTTAGATTGAATAAAATCTGTTCAAATTCAACTAAAATCTGTTGAAATCCATCTAAAACCTGTTCAAATTCATCTAAAACCTGTTGAAATCTGACTAAAACCGGTTCAGATCCAACTAAAACCAGTTTCCATGAAAGGAGGAAATGATTGTTTATGTGATAACTTGTGTAAAACTTAAATGAAGATGAAATCTCACATTCAAAATTTAATTACAGCTTCCAGATGTCACCGTCTTTGGCCTCTAAAAGGTTTCTTATTAAATATCATGGCCCCTTACCACTTTGAGTTTGTTACCTCTCCAATGACTTACTTATTCTCTTATTTCTGTCCACGTTGTGACTGTACGACTTTTGTTCAAGCTTCATCGCCTCCAACTGTGTGTGTTTCAGAAAGCCCTGAAGGATAAAGAGCTGGAGCTGATCATGTTGAAAAACCAGAAGCTGGAGAATCTGTGCCGAGCTCTGCAGCAGGAGAGGAAGGGCATGATCGAGAAGGTCCAGAAGGAACCGCAACAACCGGACGCAGCCACAGCCGAGCCCAAAGACGAGCAGAGCCCCGGGACGGAGCAGACGTCTACAACGGACCCCGCTCCTCCACCTCCTCCCGCTCCGTCTGCCCCCGCTCCATCAGCCCCGACCCCGACCAAAGAGACCCCTCTGACTCAGGAACTGACCCGACTCAAGGCGCAGCAGGCTCGGCTTCAGGAGATCGCCACTTCCTTCACCATCTCCCACATGATCCCCACAGAGAGCAGCGTAACCGAGGGATACGAGGCCGAAGAGGGGCCCCGGGCGGAGGACGGGCCCCGGGCGGAGGACGGGCCCCGGGCGGAGGACGGGCCCCGGGCGGAGGAGGGGCCCCGGGCGGAGGACGGGCCCCGGGCGGAGGAGATGACGATGAACGGAGAGGCCCTCGAAGCAGAAGAGGACGACGCAGACCAGCGACAGAGAGAGCTGGAGATGGAGTCGGTCGATTAATGCAGAAAACACTGTGAATTCAACCTGATTTATATTGAATTTCTTGCAATAAAAAAGTGAAAACCCTGACTCAGAGTCTGTCAGTGGATCAGTTTCATTCAGAAAGTCACAGGTTAAAAGAGAAGTATGTGACATGTAGAGTCCAGCCATCGCTTGACAAAACAAAAACTGTGTGATTATGAGACTAAAAAATCAGAAGAGAGGTCCTTATAGAGTCGACGGGTTCAGAACTGGATTTGAAAGTTCCTCATAATTGTCGTAAAGTTTAAAAGGCTTCTTTGATTTTACCCAAAGTTTATCTTTTCTGCTGATACTGTCTTAGTTTTAAACTTTAGATGTTGTCAGGTGCTGTCCTATAAACTCAGGAACAAACAGAAGCTCTGACACAAATACTGACCGTAATTCAGCTAAACAACATTCGATTAGATTCTTCTACTTCTAAAAGTTAATATTAACTGGAGTAAATATTGCATTGTTGAAAACTCTTTATTCTCTATTGCGGTAAAAGTGTGGGGTTTAAAAAAAAAACATTGAAACAGACGAACTGTTGCTGTTTTGAGGCAAATTTTGCATTTTTTAAACTGATAAAAATCACCAGACTTGATAGTTACTTTACTTTTTATATCCACACCTGATTAAAACTTCAAGGTCAAAGTTTATTTTGGTTGGGGTTATGTATCCAAACCAAAATTCAATTTAAAACTGTCCAGGACTATATCTTTTACAGCTCAAAAAAGTAAATATCCAAGCCAAAAAGTGCATTTTGACTGGATTTATTCACTTTTTCTGCCAGACATTAAGAGTAAAGCCTGTAGCCCTGTAAAAACATATGCCTTTCAGGACCATTTAAACTACAAAATGTAAATTATACAGAATCCGCCAAAATAAACTAGCTCCAACAATTTACAGCACAGTCCATTTAAACACATTTGACTAATGATGCGATACTAAAAACTGTAGCTGGGTTATATACATTTTTACCTTCAAACCTTGTACATTTTTACACAATATTTATTTTTCCATAATACAATAAGTCATTAGGCTGACTCTCTGTGTCACTTTTATGGTTAATAACATGTTTTAGGCCTTTCAACATGAATACATCTGCCCTTCTTATAAAAAAACCTTCTTATTTTAAAGGTTTACACTCGTAATCCACGTCGTTCCTCTTTAAACGGGACAGTCTGGAGCGTTTGTTGGACTTCAGAGCCGAGGCCTGATAAGAGCAGCTCTCTCAGAAATGTCGGCTGCGGCGGAGCTCGGAGCAGCGGCCGGATGTGTCGAAGCTCTCAGGACCTTTACAGAAAAAGGAAAAGCTCTGCTGGAGTTCGCCGAGCGTCAGAGCAAAGAAGGTAGGCGGCGTTTTAAGAGACAGAAAATGAAAATAGAAGCAGAAATGGAGCGGGGCAGATGAGAGTGAAGCTGTCAATCATTAAACCCAAAGAGGACTGTATTCATCATAAATAAATAAGCTTCTACCTGTCGTCCACTTCTTTTAGTTCAAACCGATCCCTGTGCAGTTGCTCCAGGTCCAGATTTGATCACATCTTGTCATGCTTTTTCTGTTTTTGTTGCTTTTATTTGGTCTCTGTGCTTGTTTTTTTGGATTTAATGGCAGTATATACACTTCTACCAAACAAACCGCTTTAACAGAGCTCACAGGATACAGTCCTTTTTCACCAAACAAGGCACATTGGAACTGGAAATGTGAATTATTAAATTATCCTAACTTATTCATATTCATTTATTTGCAAATAAGCTTATATCTTGTCGACCTTTTTTTTTCCTGGACAGAGTTGTTGTCTACCACAATCTATAAATCCCTCTGAGACAATTAATGTTCTGATATTGTGATATAAAAACAAAACTAAATTGAAAACGCACCTTTTATCACAGCCATTTCTGAAGAATACATTGATTCTCAGGTTATTTTTAAAGAAACAGGAGCTAGTTTACTGACATTACTTTCTCTGTTTATTCTAAAATGCGCTTTATTCAGATTTGTGTAGATTCACGAACGCCTGAAGGAATAATAATCTTTTATAACACGCCTTTAACTTCTTAATCTGCACAGGTTCACTGCTCGACTTCATCCGACTGAAGATACGCATCGAGCAGAAACAGTCTCTGCTGGGGCTCATCGACGCTGCAGCAGAGCTCTATCAGACGTAAGAGTTCAGATGTTACAATAAATGATGCAGATTCAAATAAAAGGGTGTTTTTACAGTGTCTTTATGTCCTTAGTCTACAAGTGAAGAGGATAAAGGATGTTGAAGACGTCTGGAGAAGAAACTCACAGTAAGAACATTTTTATTTTTAAGCAATGCCTGAGATCATTGTATTTCTTATTTTGTAACACGTTTGTTTGTGATGTAGTTCTTGAAGCTGTTTTCTAGTTTTGTCTTTACTTAACATGCTTTAATATGTTTTTGTTTTGTTAAGAAACATATTGGTAGCATTTATATTTGAGTTCATGCTTTTATTTTGAAGGTAACACTTTATATATATTTGGTATCAGACCGAGAAGCTGTTTTTTTCAATGTTTTATCTGAAAATGGCAAATAAAACCTACTGTAATAAACTAGGATCCTTCGGTGATTGTTTGAGTTTAGTTTTGGATGAGTTTGTTGCCTTGTTTGTTTGAAAAATAGCCTCCACAAAAGTGAAATCCAACACTTCAGTTCCTTCTTTTCACACTGACGTCCATAAACTTTATTCCGAGTATAACATTGTGATCTTCTCCAGCTGTGCAGCTTTAGGTGAGGCTCTGCGGGACTCTGAAGACCTCGAGGTGAGTTTTCATCCTGAACCCGTCTCGTCTGTCTCTGGGTAGTATTTACTGACTGTGGCGGATGGACGCAGATGCAGTGGGACGTCTTTCTGCGGCGTCTGGACCGTGAGTTACAGCTCGGAGCTCGGCCCTCGGACGCTCAGACTCCGTCCACGAACGTCTGTCCAGATTTAGCTCTGATTGATGCCAGGAGCGGCCGGTGAGCTCCTTTTCTCGTAAATGTACTGGTTATTAAATTATACAGGCTGTACATAGTTTTGTTTTGCAGAGCTGTGAGTCTGGGGGAATATCTGGGGAAAGGTAAAAAGGTGCTGCTGGTGTTGATTCGACAGTTTTCCTGTTTGCTCTGCCGCCTCCATCTCCAACAGCTGCAGAAGAACCAGGTACACAGCTAGTTCAACGCAAAAATACTGTATAAACTCTAAATGGGATTTTAATTTGGATCAGAGGAAGAAACAAAACACAAGGAAACTGGCCTTAATGAGCCATTGAAAGGACTATTGTGTAAAATGATCTAAGCACAATCTCAAAGTGCACAAAATACAATAATGGGACCGTCCTGAACTTGTCACTCATCTACTACAAGTTTTGTTTTGATCAGAACCAGGCCAAACTGAAAAAAGCGTTGGAAAGTGTTGGGACAGGGCCTTAAACCTCTCTAAGACCAGGACAGCCCAAAGAGGACAAACTGCATTACATTAAACTGAAAACCAAACAAATTCAGCATATTAAATATTCTCTTTGACGTGTTTTGTTTCCTTTTAGATGAAAGTAGGAATTGTTTTGATCATAACTTAAAGTGGCACTACCTGGTTTTCTTTTTTTGTCTCAGACTCCACTCAACAGCAGCCTGCTTTTTTTAAATTAAAAAATAAAACTGGACCTTTTTTTTCTTCTCCACAAAATACTTAGTACCTACTTACTTAGAGTTTAGAGCTGACTGTAAACTTTTAGCTCCGACTTTCCTCTGTTTTGTGATGTTTCTCTGAAGTAGTGTCCAGAGCTGAATATAGGCTTCCTCTGTTTCATCAGCAGCCATTACTTCCTTGTTGACATCAGTGTCGACCAATGGGAGCGCTCCTTTTTCCTGAAGCGACCCGTGATTGGCCAAAGCTCCCGTTCTATTAAAATCCTTGATAATAAAGCTTAGATAACGTCTTAAGGTCTCATTTTTTCAGATAATTCCTCTTACAATACGCTCTTCGGTGATTAAATACTTTTTACTACTTTTTTTTACTTGCATTTGAAAAAAAAATCTCTGTTTAATTTCAGTAACTTTCTCTGCATGGCCCTTTTTTTACAAAAATTTGTCTTGCTTGGTTTAATGAAAAAGCAGCAGTGTCTTTTGTACAAATTAACCATGTGAAAAAACATTTGACTGCAGTATTTTTGCACAGATTATTTTTATTCGCCCCATTTTCTTTTTAGTTTTTTTTGTTTGTCTGTTTGTAGTCTTTCATTTCTCCCTAAATTCCCGACAGAACTGGGTATTCTGGGACAAATAACAACAAATAAAAGGTTGCATGTTGTTTCAGAGTTTGCTGGACGCCCATTCGCTGCAGACGGTGGTGGTTTCGTTCGGACGTCAGGACGGAGCGTCTCACTGGCTCCGAGAGACCGGCTGCTCCTACGACATGCTCCTGGACCCTCACCGACAGGTCAGAGGTCAACTACACCGCGGATCGTCACCTACGACACTAACTCTGGTCGGTTACAGTTGTACGCGGCGTTCGGTCTGGGCTCGTCTCTGTGGAAGGTGCTGAACTTCAGAAACATGCTGCTGTACGCCGAATACGTGGCTCGGGGCCTGGAGTTCCCTCGAGGACTTCCTTCGGTCCGAGACGACATGTTCCAGGTGGAAATATCGCACAGATTTCCAGCCGTGATAAACAACTTTTTTAACTTTTAATGTGTTGTTTTGTCTGAAGCTCGGAGGAGACTTTGTGTTGGACGAACGTGGGACGGTGCTGTTCTCTCACTGCTGCCAGAGCCCCCTCGACCGACCTCCACTGGACTCCATTTTATCACAGATTACTCGTTCACAGACGACAGAGAAGTAATGCTAACTGAAAATTATCATACAATAGCAATTAATAGTGTTATTTTATTGTAACTGTCTAACTATCTGTTGACGCTTTCAGTAAAATCAATTGTAAATCAGCACAGTTGCCTTTTTGTGCATTTACATTTGATAAGTTTTTTTTCTCCATCTTTTTAAAGCGATATTTCCACCTATGTTTGTTTGTAAATAGGGTTCGACTAGATTCTTTAGGAGCAGATTTATTCCCTACGTTAGCTCCAATGAGTTTAATCCACGGGCAGCTGTGAAAATGGGCCGAAAAAATCACTTAACATTGAAAAAAAGAATAACTTCAAGGTTTATTTACTGTATTTTCACAATATCTGCTGCTGAATATGCTTTATAGAACACACACTTGCACTGATGGAAGTTTGTAGAAGCCTTGTTAGGTTTTAATTTGTGTGTTGTCTCCTTTTAGAAGACGTTACCTTATTTATCATCGCGAGATTTATGAAAAAACATCTTCAAACGACTGACTGTGCTGATAATCCCTGTTTCATGTTGCCTCCCTTTTCTCTTTTTTGAGCCGTTTCTCTGTAAAAAAACACACCCAACTCTGATTTTACACATTTTTCTGCTGCCATTACTTCCTCATTGACATCAGCGTCGACCAATGGGAGCGCTCCTTTTTCCTGAAGCGAGCTGTGATTGGCCAAATTCTACAATACAATACCTTCTGCAGGGAATAAGCCAAATGAAGAGGGTGAAAGTAACTCACTCTAGTTTCATTTTAACACTTTCCACTTAAGATTTTTTTTTAAGTTTTTTAAGTTTTTAAGATTTTTTGGTGTTTTTTTAGCCTTTATTTGACAGAGAATCGGTGTAGACAGACAACCCTCTACAAATCTGGCATTATTTTACACTTCCAGAATAAAATAAGCTTAAATAAATGCACAATGTTTTGTTTAAAAGGACAATAATTAATACAAATATCAAAGATTCTGTTTAGTTTGGGCATGAACTGTGTTGACGATCAGTTCTGTCCAAGGATTGTAGACTTATCTCAGTTTCTCACAGACCTTTTTACCAAATACTGATAATATCTTTGCGTAAATTCAAACAATGATGCAATTAAACACACCACGTAAAGCTTTACCAGTTTTTACTCGTTCACATTTTAGAATCTAACTTTTATTTATGTTCTGAACACATCACAAACTGTCTTCTCTGTCAAAACCAGACAACAACACGTCTAATTGTTCTTTTGTTTCTTGTAAAAATGTAACTGAGGCCTGTTCGTATTCAGGCTTTTGTTTCATTGAATGTGCAGAGCGTCCCACAAAAGCTGCCCCACATCTCACACTCAATGGAAACAAGGATGGACGCATAAATTATGTTCAAAATGACTGGTGTGAACGCATCGGTGTCACTGTAAAAAAACAAACAAACTCTGATTCTGACTTTGCAGCAAAAAATACACCAGATTATGTCACAAAAAGGAACCAAAAACAAGCTCTAGATGCTTTGAAAACACCGAGAAAAGGCTTTAAATGTAGGATTGTGACATTTAGCAGGAAACGGTTCACATAACGAGGAAGCGCTGACCCGTTAAACGAGGGCAGGGTTTGTGAGGGCTCAAACTTATAATGAAGTGGGTAATTATGTGAAAATACTGGAATGAAAGGGTGGGGTCCCAGTGGAGGCTGAGATACAGGACGGACGGGAGCAGAGAAGATCGGGACGAGTTCGAGGGAAATTAAAAATGCCCGAAGAAGAAGAGAAACGAGAGAAACTGGCCAAAGTGATCCGACAGTGGAACAACAACAGACTGGACCTGTTTGAAATAAGCCAACCTGACGAGGTGAGTGGAAAAAACGAGGGAGGAATCAGGAGTTTTGTCGGGATTGAAGCTATTTATGTCAAGATTTTGGGACGGAATCAGTAAATAGTTAAACAGAAGTAAACATATTAAAGGTGCAGTGTGTAGATTGACATGGAACACATCAGTAAAAGTTTAATTATGACAAAATAACACTTAATAACTTGGAAAAAAATCAACAAAAACTGTTAAAAGGAGCCAATAGATTCACCACTTCCTGTTTGTCCCAATATAAAGAAAAAAGGGCATAAAAATCTGTATAAAATCTGCAGTTTCATCTCTAAATGCTGCTAAAAATGACTCATTGCACCTTTAATGTGTGTGAAACTTGTCCTAGTCCTTATCCTTCACCGACTAGACCAAAGTTTGTCAGTATTATTTGCAAATGTAGGCGCTTTAGAACGTTTAAGAACAAACAATATTTAAGATAAAGCCAGCACTGTCTTAAAAAGCAAGCATCAGGACTCCACAGTCAGAGCTGGTTTCTCACTGAGATGTAAAAGTGTGGATATAATTTGCAGGTAAATATGATTTATTTAAGAACTGAGCACCTCCTGAACAGAAGTTGCATCAAACACAAAGATAAAAGTAAGAATAAGACATAATCAGAAACACGTACAAGTTATTGAAAAATCCTGAAAAAAAATGCTGAAAAACTTCAAAAATGGTCTCACTTCTTCTTCTTTTTTTTAATTCCCAAAAAGACCAAAATATAACACATAAAAGCATAACACTCACATTTAAATCCACTTGTTTTAAAATAAATCCATCGTGGCAAGTCAGAAATATGAATTGCGTTTCCATGGCAACACCTCTTCATTCATTTTAAGGCAAATTGATTATTGAAGAACATTTGCTTCATTCCTGCCGTGAACTGAATATATTCAAGCTCCAATTTTATTCCTTTTTTTCTATGTTCTGATCTAAAATCTAAAAGTCGTGTGTTTTCTGACAGAACCTGGAGTTTCACGGCGTGATGCGGTTCTACTTCGAGGACAACTCTGGAGGAAACGTGGCGACTAAATGTCTTCGAGTGTCCAGCTTCTCGTCGACGCGGGACGTGACGGAGCTGCTCTCGGACAAATTCAGACCCGACGCGAAGACGCCCTCGACCTGTTATTCTCTGTTTGAGATCCACGGCAGCGAAGGTGAGAGCTCAGGATGGGTCCGTACAGTTTATAAGTGTCGTTTAAACTCACGATGGGTTTGATTTATTTGAGAAAGAGCGTAAACTGGAGCCGGACGAGAGGCCTCTGGTCGTACAATTAAACTGGAACTGGGACAACGGAGAGGGACGCTTCGTGCTCAAGAAAGACAAGGACAGACCGGAGGTAACTTTAACTCCACTGACAGTAAAAAAGAGGAGGAATGGTCTCCTTTTGTCACTGTTTCAGGTTTTGCACAAAGTTACTTTATTTTGAGAGTAATGTCGGCTCAAATGTTCGATATTAACTTCAGAAAATGGTTGAAGATGGTTTACAAGAAGTTTACTGTTACTCAGGTCCAACAGCGTTCAGAGAAAAGAGTCTTACTGTCTCTGTGTAGTCTTCTCTTTGAGGGAAGGGTGTGAACAGTTCATGTGTAGCCTTCTGTCTGAGAGGAGGAGTGTGAAAAGTTCATGTGTTGCCTGCTGTTTTACAAGAGGGGTGTAAAAAGTTTATGTGTAGCCTTCAGCCTGAGAGGAAGAGTGTGAACAGTTTATCTAAAGTCTTATGTCTAGAGGAAGGATGTGAATAGTTCGTGTGTAGCCTTCAGACTTAGAGGAGTGATGTGAACAGTTTATCCAGAGCCTCCTGTCTAGAGGAGGAGTTTGAACAGTTCATGTGTAGCCTTCAACCTGAGAGGAGAGGTGTGAACAGTTTATCCAAAGCCTTTTGTCTAGAGGAGGAATGTGAACAGTTTATGTGTAGCCTTCAGATTTAGAGGAGGGATGTGAACAGTTTATCCAAAGCCTCCTGTCTAGAGGAAGTATGTGAACAGTTCATGTGTAGCCTTCAGCTTTAGAGGAGGAGTTTGAACAGTTCATGTGTAGCCTTTAACCTGAGAGGAGAGGTGTTAACAGTTTATCCAAAGCCTTCTGTGTAGAGGAAGGATGTGAACAGTCCATGTATAGCCTTCAGCTTTAGAGGAGGAGTGTAAAGAGTTCATGTGTAGCCTTCAACCTGAGATGAAGGGCGTGAACAGTTTATCCAAAGCCTTCTGACTAGAGGAAGAATGTGAACAGTTCATTTATAGCCTTCAGCTTTAGAGGAGGAGTGTAAAAAGTTTATGTGTAGCCTTTAGCCTGAGAGGAGGGGTGTGAACAGTTTATCTAAATCCTTCTGTCTAGAGGAGGAGTGTGAACAGTTTATCTAAATCCTTCTGTCTAGAGGAGGAGTGTGAAGAGTTCATGTGTAGCCTTCTGTTTGAGAGGAGGGGTGTGAACAGTTCCCTCATTGACATTTCCTAAACAAACTCAGTCCACTCCTTTTTCCTGTTCTGTTTTAATAAACCATAAAATAATTTCTAAAATGACGTGACCCTCTCTTTTTTTGTTTTTCCAAACGAGGAACGCTGTGAGGACAAAGGAAGTGTGATGCAAAACTTCAGGAGGACACTGTCCAAAAAAGACAAGAAGAAACAGAAGAACAAACATGAATCTGTGAAAACAAACGGGTAAATATGAGTTTTACAGTCCGATGAAGCTTTCAGAGAGAGTTTAGCGTCTGAGTAACGTCCTGCTCTTTTTTTTTTTTTTTCATAAAGATCCAGGTCAACGGAAAATACACCGAACGGCAGCTGTTCTTCAGAAACAAAAGACGAACGGAAACAGACGAAGAATAGCAACAGTGAGTCATTTCTACAGAAAAAAATGAGCAGAACTGGATGAAAGTGTAATTTTTTGATTTAATTTGTTGTTGTTTTAGGCGTTCCCTGTTTACCCGTCGCAATCAGATTCAGTGACAACAGTGAGTATGAATCAAGCCTTGTTTTCACCATAACAAACAATACATTTGATATTTTATTGATTTATTTGGTTCATTCAGCCAGTGGCAGAATAATTATGACATTTGTGTGAGTTTTGTCAGTGTTGAGTTCATGTCATAAGTGCCCACTGCTTTATATTGAGACTAATTAAAAGGAAATATAATATATAATAATTATGGAGACTTTGATTTCTATTCCGCCCAGAATTTAAAACAGAGTCATTAAAAACAAACTGTATGACACATTTTAGCCAAAAAGCACGAATTAAAAGTACAATTATTTAAAATTATGTATAATATCAAGAAAAATCAGAGACTTTCTATAAAATTTGGAGCATTGTACTTCATTGGATTCCAAATATGACTTTTAAATAAAACAGGGGTAATATAATAATTATGTCAAGGTAAAGTGTGTTTATATATTGTTTATATTTTTATTGTATTAATGTATTTATCATTTTTTTCTTTTCTTCTGTGGGCTTTTATTCATTAATTTTTTTCTCCTTCTTTTTCTTCTTTTATTTTTGATTTAAGGAAGGGGCATGAACAATGGAAAAAAAATGTTGTATACGATGAAACAAAGTTCTATATCAATAAAATAAATTAAAAAATCTCAAAGACTAATGAATTAAACCTCTCTGCACCTGATTCTGAAAGAAAAGGTTCATTTTTCTTTTCTGGTTTCAGCCGAGGAGGCCTTCCTGTCGTCCATCATCAACTACACCAACAGCTCCACGGTTCACTTCAAACTGTCTCCGGCCTACGTCCTGTACGCAGCCGCCCGCTCTGTGTTCCAGCGCCGTCCCAAACAGGGATGCACCTCCTCGGGACAGAAACACAGAGTGACCAGCCTCACGGACAAAATGGTGGCCATGACGAGGAAGGTCATACAGGTGAGAAAGAAAACGTTTAAATATCACTGATTTTAATAACTTTAGACCCATCTCCGAGCTTCTATTTTTATTTGAAATTATTACTTTTAGAGAAAATTGTTTGCAACCAGATCTTTTATGAATGAAATGTCTGTTGGTTTTAGAGCAATACACTGTCCTCCTCAAAGTGATCCTTCTTTTAAAGTTTGTTTAGGCCTAGCACCAAGTTACAAATCTGAAACCCAGAATCAGCTTTTAAATCACTTCTTAAAATAATAGACAGGCTTATTTATTTATTTATTTATTTATTACGTATATTATTTATTATAGTATCATCTTTTAAAACCTATTTCCAACTTTTAAGTCAAATATTTAAATTTTATATCTTGTGTTCCTTACAATTTACCTTTTAAAACTTTATCCTAGTTTTGTTTGCCTTTAGTAACTTACTTTAACTTACAGTACGTCTCGTTGTCGATTCATTTTGTTGCTGCTGTTTTATAGTTTTACCGCCCACATTGTTTTTATTGATGAGCACTTTGTAAACCTTTTTAAACGTGCTATGTAAATAAAGATTATTATTATAAAACCCACTTCATTTCCGTTTCTGTGTTCGTTCAGCGGCAGCAGACCATCGGCGGAGCGCTGGCCTTCTGGATGTCCAACTCCTCGGAGCTGCTCCACTTCCTGAAACGGGACGCAGACCTGGGCCCTCTCACTGAGCAGAGCCAGCTGGACCTGTCCCGCCTCGTGCACCAGTCTTACAGGTACAACAACGCTCTCGGGACACGGATTAGAAACAGCAGCGTAATCGATTCCTTTTACAGCCGCCTAAACGCCTCCCTGAAGATAAAAGCTGGATCTATGGCTCTCGTTTTTGCATTAGCTTTAGAGGCAGATATCTAACAGCGGGATAATCCTTTTGCTGTGCTTTTTTAAGTTCCCTGATTCATTGCCTCCAAAATGAGCTGACGAAGCACTTACCGACTTTCCTGATCGATCCGGAGCAACACGGGGCCCTCCCTGAAGGAATAGGTAACATCGCTCCTCCATTAAAACCACTAAAGTCAGGTTTTTTAACGTTTTAACTCCTGTTTTTTGTCCCAGAGCTGGTCCTGAACACTCTGATGAACGCCATGTCCCTCCTGCGTCGCTGTCGGGTCAACCCTGCCCTCACCATCCAGCTCTTCTCTCAGCTCTTCCACTTCATCAGCGCCTGGCTCTTCAACCGTCTGGTGGGACCGGAGGACGACGGGGCGGGTCTGAGGTCGCACTACTGGGGCGCGGCGCTCAGACACAGACTCACCCCCATCGAGGCCTGGGCCGAGAGGCAGGGGCTGGAGCTGGCCGCCGACTGCCACCTGGGACACATTATACAGGTACGGGACGCTTCAATAGAGAGAAATACGGAGTTTTATTATGTTTTAGTGTCGCGTTAAAGGAGCAGTGTGTCGCTTTTGGCTCCATCTGGTGGTGAGACTGGAGATTGCAGATAAGCACCAACATGAACAGCTGCAAAAGTCCTGTAGGAACATGTTTTTGAAGAATAAACCCAGTGGAAATGGGCAAAATTAACAAAAGAAAATGAAAATGCAGTTATTTTACATTTTTTAAAAACATCTCATTTAAAAATAACCAATAATCAATAACTTTGTGCAACAGACACTTCCCCTATTCACACTTGTCTCTTGCTTCACTTTATGTATATCATTTATATTCCACATATTTATTTATTTTTACTTCTTTATGTTGTTTGTAACCGAGCTGCTGTGACAGAGCAGTTTCCCTGTGTAATTAATAAAGTCAAAACTCTAAATCAGAAATGTTTATCAATGTTTATTTGGCATTTTGAGTTTGTATAAATCTAAAATGGAGCTGTGTCTGTTTCCAGGCAACGCTGCTCCTGACCATGAACAAGTCCTCGAGGCAAAACGCGAAGGACGTCCAGAAAACCTGCTTCAAACTGAACTCGGTGCAGCTGCAGACTCTGTTGGGCGGGTACCACTACGGCAGCAACGAGCCCCTGATCCCCGCGGTGAGTACGACCCCTCGACCTTCGACCCCACTGTGAGTACGAACCCTCGAGCCCCATTATCTAAAAAAGAAGTCTTGTAATAAATACTTCCATAAGGCACATATTATCCTCAAAAAATGAAGAATATTGGCTCATCTTTTTGTGGGATCTGGTGATGACTAGTTTATCTTGTTAGTAATTTAATAAAAGATAAAACATGGATATTTTCTAAGGATTTATGCAAAATTGTGTGAAAAAAGAAACATAAAAGAGCTTCCCCTCCAGCAGAGCTCAGTTTGTCTTCTCTAAGCTTTCGGAAATGGTTTAAAACATTGAAGCTAATGCACCGTCTTTATTTTTAAATTAAAAAAATGTACAAAAATGCGGGCTTTTGTATTTGTTTTTAAATATATTATCATTTAAGAGTGAAATTTGTTCTCAAGTCAGATTAAAATACTGCTTTTGGTTTGGTTTTGGTTCCTTTACGTTTGGTGAAATGTCCACTTCTTTCTAATTTAAACCAAAAACAGAAAAATATGTAGTTTTTTTGCAGATAAAGGCTCTGACAGTGAAGCCATCAAATACATGATGATTTCTTTGGTTTAGATTCACACATTATCTTTCAGGATAAATACAAATACCTGGTAAATACACAGAGAAATGCATAAAAATAATAGTATATATAGTGTAGTATGGTATTTTATATTATAGTGTTTATAAATGATAATGGTGCAATAATACTGGAATAAAATGCCACCCTTCAGTTGTTACACCTCATGCATTTTATTTTCTAATATCAAGGCAAAGATAACAGTTCATTTATGTCCCATTTAAATAATGATTCTGTAATAATGAGGTGTATTTAGAGAGTATTCTGTAATAATGAGGTGTATTTAGAGACTATTCTGTAATAATGAGGTGTATTTAGAGAGTATTCTGTAATAATGAGGTGTATTCAGAGACTATTCTGTAATAATGAGGTGTATTTAGAGAGTATTCTGTAATAATGAGGTGTATTTAGAGACTATTCTGTAATAATGAGGTGTATTCAGAGACTATTCTGTAATAATGAGGTGTATTTAGAGACTATTCTGTAATAATGAGGCGTATTCAGAGACTATTCTGTAATAATGAGGTGTATTTAGAGACTATTCTGTAATAATGAGGTGTATTTAGAGACTATTCTGTAATAATGAGGTGTATTTAGAGAGTATTCTGTAATAATGAGGTGTTTTTAGAGACTATTCTGTAATAATAAGGTGTATTCAGAGACTATTCTGTAATAATGAGGTGTATTTAGAGACTATTCTGTAATAATGAGGTGTATTTAGAGACTATTCTGTAATAATGAGGCGTATTCAGAGACTATTCTGTAATAATGAGGTGTATTTAGAGACTATTCTGTAATAATGAGGTGTATTTAGAGACTATTCTGTAATAATGAGGTGTATTTAGAGAGTATTCTGTAATAATGAGGTGTATTTAGAGAGTATTCTGTAATAATGAGGTGTATTCAGAGACTATTCTGTAATAATGAGGTGTATTTAGAGACTATTCTGTAATAATGAGGTGTATTTAGAGACTATTCTGTAATAATGAGGTGTATTTAGAGAGTATTCTGTAATAATGATGTGTATTTAGAGACTATTCTGTAATAATGAGGTGTATTCAGAGAGTATTCTGTAATAATGATGTGTATTTAGAGAGTATTCTGTAATAATGAGGTGCATTTAGAGACTATTCTGTAATAATGATGTGTATTTAGAGACTATTCTGTAATAATGAGGTGTATTCAGAGAGTATTCTGTAATAATGATGTGTATTTAGAGAGTATTCTGTAATAATGAGGTGTATTTAGAGACTATTCTGTAATAATGAGGTGTATTTAGAGACTATTCTGTAATAATGATGTGTATTTAGAGAGTATTCTGTAATAATGAGGTGTATTCAGAGACTATTCTGTAATAATGAGGTGTATTCAGAGACTATTCTGTAATAATGAGGTGTATTTAGAGACTATTCTGTAATAATGAGGTGTATTTAGAGACTATTCTGTAATAATGAGGTGTATTTAGAGACTGTTCTGTAATAATGAGGTGCATTTAGAGACTATTCTGTAATAATGAGGTGTATTTAGAGACTATTCTGTAATAATGAGGTGTATTTAGAGACTATTCTGTAATAATGAGGTGCATTTAGAGACTATTCTGTAATAATGAGGTGTATTTAGAGACTATTCTGTAATAATGAGGTGTATTTAGAGACTATTCTGTAATAATGAGGTGCATTTAGAGACTATTCTGTAATAATGAGGTGTATTTAGAGACTATTCTGTAATAATGAGGTGTATTTAGAGACTGTTCTGTAATAATGAGGTGTATTTAGAGACTATTCTGTAATAATGAGGTGTATTTAGAGACTATTCTGTAATAATGAGGTGTATTTAGAGACTGTTCTGTAATAATGAGGTGCATTTAGAGACTATTCTGTAATAATGAGGTGTATTCAGAGACTATTCTGTAATAATGAGGTGTATTTAGAGACTATTCTGTAATAATGAGGTGTATTTAGAGACTATTCTGTAATAATGAGGTGTATTCAGAGACTATTCTGTAATAATGAGGTGTTTTTAGAGACTATTCTGTAATAATGAGGTGTATTCAGAGACTATTCTGTAATAATGAGGTGTATTTAGAGAGTATTCTGTAATAATGAGGTGTATTCAGAGACTATTCTGTAATAATGAGGTGCATTTAGAGAGTATTCTGTAATAATGAGGTGTATTTAGAGACTATTCTGTAATAATGAGGTGTATTTAGAGACTATTCTGTAATAATGAGGTGTATTTAGAGACTATTCTGTAATAATGAGGTGTATTTAGAGACTATTCTGTAATAATGAGGTGTATTTAGAGACTATTCTGTAATAATGAGGTGTATTTAGAGACTATTCTGTAATAATGAGGTGTATTTAGAGACTATTCTGTAATAATGAGGTGTATTTAGAGACTATTCTGTAATAATGAGGTGTATTTAGAGACTGTTCTGTAATAATGAGGTGTATTTAGAGACTGGAGGGAGTGGAGTTGGTGGAGCTCCTTGTGTCTGGGTTTAATCGCAGCCAAAGACAAATGGCTCTGATCTGGAGCTGCTCTTACCAGGAATTTAAAGTAGAGAATGAATTTCACTTGTAAAGGTAATTCATCAAATGGCGTGTTGTACAAAGAACAGCCGTGACCTTCCCTGAAGTCAAAGCCCATCTGTATCTTTCCCAAACTGTGAACTGCCGACTGTGAAAAGCCAATCCACAAAGTGACCTTCTCCTAAAAACCTCTCGTTCATTTGTCTTCTCAGGATCTGATCGATGCGGTGGTGACAGCCGCCCGAGCCTCTGCGGATCAGCTGACTCGGAGCGAGGCCCGGGACGTCCCGCTGGAGGAGAGCCTCGACCTCCAGCTGCCCTTCCTGCTGCCGGACGGAGGGTACTCCTGTGACGGCGTCAGAGGCATCCCTCCAGGGTTTAGGGAATTTTTGGAGCCCATTTTCCGGAAAGGTGTGGGATTATGTTCGGTCTCGTGTGCAGTGAGTTCAAACGGGACAAACTGATCCGAAACGACGCATTAGAGCTAAATAAAGCCCCTGTGATTCATTTGTGTCTAATGTGTGACATTTATCTGTTTAGGACTGTGCTCTCTGACGCCTCAGACAAACGCTAACGGAGAGTGGACGGTGCATTTCAGAGACACCTCCTCCTCAGAGACCACTTACCTGGTGAACACAAACACTGTAGCCATCATTTACAGTCCCACTGCTGCAAGAAAAGTCCTGCTTCCTGTAGATTATTGTCAGGTTACAGTTAGAGTTTATGTAATAACAGGCAATTATTGAAGACAAACCTGCTTCTTCTAAAGTTCTGGATTTATTTGAGGCACAAATATTGCTTTCTCCAATTAATCGTCAGTTTAAAGGTGCAGTGTGTAGCTCTTTGGGGACCTCTAGTGGTGGCGTTGCAGATTGCAGCTCAACACCTCTTTTTATTTCTGTCTAGAACCAGTAAACATTGGCTTTAGGCGTTAAAGAAAAAGAAAAACTTTTAGTGTTTTTAAATCTTCTGATTGTTTGGACATTTGTGAAAACTTTCTGTGGGTTTTATGGAGCTTTAAATGTTTGTAAGATAAACTCATTTTGTTCAGCTGTGTTCTTCTTCAAAATTTCACACATTGCACCTTTAAATTATTAAATTAAAAATGAAATATCTGTGTGTTTTCATTTGAAATAGTTGAAAAGGTCACTTATGAAACGTCAACTTTAATTGGTTCACCAGAATAAATCAGGTTTAAATAGAGAGTAGCATGTTGCAGCAGGTTTTCAGGATACAACTGAAAATAAAACACAGTTTTCTTGTATAAAATGTGTGTGTTTCTCCACAGGCCGCTCACACAGAGCCAGAGGTGGTGACCATCAGTCTGAACAAACCTCTGAACAGTGGGATGGGGGTCAGCATCGTAGCCGCTAAAGTGAGTCAGGGTTATTATTCTGGAGTGATCAGCCAGGTTTACTGTGAATCTGTAAAATATTAAAACTCTTTCAAATCCCTTTTCTCTCAGGGAGCAGGGCAGAGTAACCTGGGGATTTATATCAAATCTATCGTCAGAGGAGGACCTGCTGAAATGGTGAACGACAGGATCATTTACACAAGCTTTGACACATACAGCATTAAACATAACACAATCACATCAGATGTGTCTAACTGAGGGTAAAACGGTCTGGTTTTGTCCCGGGGCAGAACGGCAGGTTAACAGCTGGAGACCAGCTGCTGAGTGTGGACGGACAGAGTCTGATCGGACTGAGCCAAGAGAGGTCAGTTTTATTTATGACACCACAGTCACGTTAAGAAAGGATGAAAGGGCTTCAGACAGCTTTAGTAAAGGATAAAGGAGAGCTGTAAAACATAAACATGACTAATATTTAACCAGTACTTCTACAAATATGTCTGTAATGTGGCTTTAATACTGTTACAGTCATATTTCATGATCGTGTCATAAATTCAGCGTTAGATTGAAAAGGATTTTTGGAGGATTTCTGGAAGATGAATGTAGTGAGTGAATTTATTAGACACAAGTACAATATTAATGATGTTTAAGAAATAGACACTAGATTTACACAGTTCCCTGCAGTGGATTTAACCCTCTCACTCAGGACCGAGGACACAGAGAGACCTCCTTAGACACAGAGCTCTGTTGATCACATACAGTCACTGAAACACCAGAGGATCTACCCTCAACATAATCAAGTCCACAATGATGTTGGGACTTGTGTTATTATTATTACATCCCTGTAATGAATGTAAAGGCCTCTTTTGGATTTAAACACAAACAGTGATTATTTGTTCTCTGTTTGTCTGCCTTTAAGTGAAATGTCCCAGTGATACACTTAGAACTATTTTGAAACCAAATTTTAAAGATTAATATTTCACTAAAAATGCCCCTGGTTCATTTAGATCAGTGTTCATTAAACTCGACTTCTCACAGACACATGCAAATGGCAGATTTAGCATGTCTTAATCTGTATCTATAGACATAGAACTTTATTTACATCTGTTCTGTCAAACTGAAAACCTCTGTGGCTGGTTTTGTCAGCTCTAGAGAGAATCTAAGGTTAAAGCATGAACTGAGCAGATGCAGATGCCCATTGTCCATTTGAAGCACAAGCCACACCTTTCTCTCTTTAACTTCTTTTCTGAATAATATCTCTATACTATCTCCACGAAAGCTTAAAAATACAAATAAATCTCTAAAATACAAATAAATAGATAATAAATATGCTATTTTCCTGTTTGTTGTTCTCAGAGCGGCTGCGATCCTGATGCAGACTGGTCCTGTGGTGACTTTACAGGTGGCCAAATACGGAGCCAGTTTCCACGGTTTAGGAGCCCTTCTGAGTGACCCACCATCAGAGAGGAGCCTGGGTAAGAGCCAGGACTATAAACACATGTTATTCCTTCTGCTGTTTATTCACTGTGTAACTAAAACTCACAGGAAATCTGAGTCACGTTGAAGTGAAGCCCAGCAGCAGCAGCAGCCTGACTCTGTACCGTGTGATGGACCCTGCTCTGGATTCACTCAACATCAGCAGCAAACGTCAGAAAGAGCAGAAAATACAGAGAAACCGTCAGCTGTACCGCTCCAACCCCAACGTGACGAGTGAGTGTCCCGCTCTGAGGCAGGTTAAAGGTCAAAGGGACACGGTTTATACTCTCTAGTCTCTGTGTGTTTGAACAGACTCGAGCCTGGAGGAAGAGGACGGGCTGGACGACCCTAAAGTCAGAGGAAACAAGATGGCGGCTGTTTCCACCATCAACCTCTGCTCCGGGGTGAGGGTCTGGTAACACGTTTTAACATTTAATTCAGAGATATATGTCGGCTTTACTTTTTATGTGCATTTTTTTACCGAATATTGCTCCATTAATGCAGTTTGTTTTGATCTTTAGAGCCACTACAGCGCCCCGGCTGCTCACAGAGGATACTTGACTCTACCGACTCCTAAATCCCACGACAAGGACACGTCTGAATCCTGTCAACAACCAACATTTAAAGTTTCTGTGAAGACTCAGAGCTCCACCAGAAGGACACTCATGGTAGGTTTTTATTAAGAAATGTAGGAGCAAAGTTAGCTCTGTGGCCTTCAGTCGTTCACGGTGATGGAGGAAGTACTCTATTACTTAAGAAAAAGTATTAAAGTATAAAAGAATAAAAAGTATTTGACTCAACTTTAACAACTAATCAATATAAACTTGATTTATTTTATTTATAAAAAAGGTTGGTTGGATTATAATGAAGGATTAAAAACAGACAGATCAGACAGAGATGCTGCGTTCAAGTGCACTTTGTAAAACTCAGTGCTATATGTCAAGATAAATAGTTATGTAGCACTTTAATATTTAATTTACAAATGCAAATGTACTTTTAAAGCCAATGTACAAATGTAGTGAAGTAGAAAGTACATATATTTGCTTTAAAATGTAGTGGAGTAAAAGCAAAAGTAAAGTTAGAGATACTTGAAAACTGTTTGTTGTCTTTCTCTGTTCGTTCATAAAACTGAGTGTGATTTAAAGGTTTGTCTCTGTGTGTGCTCAGCGTCAGGCCCTGTCCCAGGAGGACCTGTGTGTGGACAGCGGAGGCCCTCTGCTGGACAAACGGCACGAAACGTGGCAGCTGCAGCGCACATCCAAACAAACCGGCAACTATTACTCCTCTTTCCCGATGCGTCAGAGTGTGTCCAGCCACGACGTCAGAAAACACGACGCTCGGAGCGGCTCTGTTTTGTGGAAAACCCCTTTCTCTCCAAACCAGATCCCTTCTCCTTCAGTCCAGCCCATTCGTATTGACATCCCATTAACCAGAGCTGCTCACACCAACCCTCCTCTCACCACTTTCCAGAGCCCCTCTCAGCAAAAAATACACGAAAACCCTCCTCAGAAACTCCCAAAACGAGTGCTTCAAAACCAACCGGATCCCATTTACGCCTGTCCCGTTTCATTGACGAAAAAGCCGCCTCAGTCCTGTCTCCAGGCCCAGCTCGGCAGCAGAGGTTCAAAGCCTCAAGTGAACGTGACCCCGACCAAACACGTGTCGTTTCAGATGCCCCCCTCTCAGCGCAGGGACCCCCGGGAGCCGAGGTGGGACGTCTGGAAGAGGGACGAGAAGGAGCGGCTGGAGGAACAGAGGAGGGTGAAAGAGGTTTGTTTGTTTGTTTGAGAGGAAGACAGAGATTAGAGTTTAAAGAGAACAAGACAAAACCTTTAGGATCTGAGACCAAAATCCAAATAATCCAGACTTAGACCAAAAATAAACTCAAAGAAGGGTCTGTTTTTGGTGAAACAACAGAGATTTTCACATTAAATAACATAAAATAATAGGTTTTTCTTTCAAATATACATCGAAAAGCTTCTAAATCCCGACGATTACGGTCAGACATTTTGATCTTCGGTGTCTTACTCGACGCAGGTGCAGGTTTTGGAGCGGGAGGTGCAGCAGCTTCAGGCCAAAGTCAAGCGCTCGTCCGAAGACAACGACCGTCTGAGGAAACTGAGTCTGGAGTTTCAGTTTCAGAAAAGGCTGCAGGAGATTCAGGAGCGAGGAGACGCTGATGAAGACGAGGAGGAAGACCTGGACATGATGAGGACCATACAGCAGCTGGACGACAGGACGCAGGTGAGACGCAAGAAAACACCTGAAGAAGGATGTTTTTTGAATGCTTTGTGGTAAAGTGTGGTGACATTTTACATATTCAACATATTTAGGATTTTAAGATTTGTTTTTACAATATATAATCTATGTTACATGGTACATAGTAATATTTTTAATACACTGCTTGAATACAAGACTAGTATTGTAACACTCAAGACCAGGTTTAAGACTATTTTTACTATTTTAGGGTTTGTCCAGGACTCCAAGACCAACCAAGACCAACCAAGACCAACCAAGAGCACAAATGGCTTGGGACTGAATGAAAACCTAAACTGTTTAATATTATATTAAACAAAAAAGAAACAATAACCTCCATGAGTCTGTACTTGGACTGTTTAGACTGTTCCCTCGTATTGTTTACAGCGTTAGTGTCTTGTGCACTGGTTCTGGTCTTAATTTGGTCTTGACCTGGTCTTGCACTGACATGGTCTTGGTCTTGACTCAGTCTGGATCCTCTCTGGTCTTGGACAGACAGTATATAAGTCACTTTACACATTTACATAAATACTTCGCGGTGTGTTTAGTGCCATTAGGAAAGAATAATCCACAATGAATTATTTTTGAAAATGCAGCAAAGCAATAGTTTACACTAAAAGCAAGTGTTTACATGGATTTTATTTTACTCAAATGTCGCTCATGTCACGAAGTTCTTCAAAAAATGTTCCACAAAGTCCCTAAAACTAACACTAAATGTCTGTCTCTAGAGCAAGAGAAGCTCTGGAGGACATGTTTACAGTGAACACAAAGAAGAGCAGAGGAGATCTAGTTCATTCAGCAATGATCAAGAAAAACTAGGTAATTGTTTTTAACTTAAACATGACATAAATCAGTCAGAGTCAGTGTTTAACAGGTTTTATTTGGTGTTTGTCAGATTCAAAACACAATGGACTCAGAGAAGATGCGAACAACACGTCTGTTCATCAGTAAGTCTCAGCCTTCGTTTGATTTTACTGCATCTGCGTCTTCATTTTAAGTTTATTACAGTATATTATTGTTTGTTTTAACAGTGACATTGATTTTTCAAATGTGTCATGAAATAAATCCCTGAGTAAAACAAATGTGGACTCACCTTTAGCCATAACAACATAGCACTATATATGTGGACAATATCTAGCATAAATTCAAGTTTTTCTGACAATAGTCTTTACATTTTGTGCAGAATCCAGGAAGAGAAACCGAAGCGGACGTCGGCTCCAGAAAAGCTCACGTTTAAAGAGCGACAGCAGCTGTTTTCACTGGCGTCCAGTGCATGAAGCAGAGTTAATGCTTGAAGCTATTTAGTGGAGGATTTTGTATTATTTTTTTTTTAAAAAGGCAGTATTCAGTACCATTTACATTAGATATTGTGCGTATTACATGAAAATGATCTTTGTATCATGTTAATGTAATAATTTCATAATGAGAGATGCTTGTTGTAGTTACTAATTTAGTTTTATTGCTTGTGTAAGCCTCAATGTTGCATTCAAGTCTAAACCAGGGGTCAGCTGTGAATCTTGAGAGACTTCCTTTTTTAATTTCCAGAAGAGTGTACTGTAGTAATCGTGTCTTATGATAACTCTAGCCTCTAATTAAAAACACTTTTCCCAGAATTAATACTAATAAGTCATTATAATTGAGTACTCCCCAATACTTAGTGCAGAAATGAGTACTTAATATCCTTGGACCATATAAAGATTTCAGATCCATGATTATTTTTACTTTTTACATATTTTATCTTTCTTCAAAAACACTCTTTTATTGTTTGTCATTATCATGAACTTTGTGGACATTTTGGCAAAAGAAATAAAACCGACCTCGACGTGTTTCTTTTTGATGACGTTGCTCTTAGAAAGGTCAATAAGTAATGGTTTGCTCACCTCTGGTCTAGATAATAAACATATTCATTCATATTCAACGCACTTACATTGTCTTGTGTTGTTTTGAGAATATACTAAGCTCTTTTAAGTATTTAGGCTGTGTTTAAAGCTACTTGTTTCTCTGATAAAACTGCACCACCGCCTTCTCCTGTTCGTGAGTCTCGATCGACCCTTGGCGCAGTCTCCGGATCTCGTTGATGGCCTCGATCCCGGAAATCTTCTTGGTTTTTACGAGAAAACAGGCCAACATTGTCCCCGTCCTGCCGAAGCCGTGCATACAGTGGACCGCTACGCCCTAAAAGAGGAACAAAAGGAGGATTGTGAGAGTTTAAACAACACTTGACACACCCTCAGACAGTCAGAGACATCAGTCAAGCCGGGTTTCACTTAAATATTAACTCCACTGATGGGAAAAATCAAGCAGAGATATAAAATCCTGTTACTGACAAGAGTTTATCCCTGTTGAGTTTGATTCGTGATTTGTCTCTGGTCTGGACTTGTCTCTTTGTACAGTTTGTACCTTTTTAATAATAGAAATACAATCCGTCTGTGGCTCTAACCTGGCCTTTGGAGTTGGCCTCTTCCACGAGCGAGAGGAACGTGTCGATCTGGCTCGGCGTCGGAGGAGTGAAGTCTGCGATCTTGATGTGGTGCAGCTTTAGGTCCGGACATGTGTCGTGGTTCGGGGGCTTCCTCTCGCACAAACACACCAAGTGTTTGACGCCATTGTCCAACAGATACTGGTACTCAGCCGGATACCGGGGCATCGCCAGGCCGGCCACTTTCCCCGGTTCCACCCACGAGAAGTTGTGAGGAGCAGTGGAAGTCATGAGGAACTGTGTGAATAATAAAGAAATAAACAAGATGTTGCTTCTAGTAAGCGCTGTGGGAAAGACCAGCAGTACAGAGTGGCTGATGTGGAAGGGTGTGTTTGTCAGACAGACTTTGGTTAGCTCATAAACCACAATACGTTCCTGTCTGACGAGGGATTAAAGGCACGGTTTAGCAACTCACGTAAGGATCTGTGAATTCAGATGGACACAAACTGTAGCAGATACAGTAACTGGGTTCTGGAATAAAGTTTAAAGGTGCAGGGTGTAGTTTTGGATGCATTTAGTGGTAAAATTTCACATTGCAATTCCATTCTACAGCCTGTGAGCACATACGGTAGCCCTGCAGGGACACGTTGTTGTCTATGAAATTTGTTTGAAAGATTACGTCACTAAAGACACACAATGCAGGATTTAATATAGAACGTCTGATCACAAATGTTTGACTTTAGACTCAATAAATCCAGGTTTATTCTAGTTTTTGGAATTAAGTTAATTGTTTTCTTTAAAAATCCTCTGTATTTATTTGCTTCTGTGAGCCTTGATTGGCTAAAAACTAAATAGTCAAGAATGTTTCTCCTGTGTAGACATTGAAAAGAAACCCGTGAAATAAAGACAAAGCAACTGATGTAAAATACATGTAAATGCATACACCTTCTCATTGTTCTAAAGCGGCACAAGAGTGGAATAAATAAATAAACATCTTTGCACTTTTTATTATTTTCGTGGCTCAGTTTGTGTGCTTTTTGAAACACTAATAGCTCTTTCCACTGGGTTTTAAGCTGTAAACGTCGATTTTCCCAAGACAGTCAAATGCAAAACGTTTTTTATTTGATTTTTTCACTTTTGAGAGCATGTGTATAATTGGTTTGCTCCATTTTGTTTCACCATACACTACAAGGTTTTACACACAGCACCTTTAAAACACAAAAATAAACCAAATCAGACAATAATAACAGATGATGTAAATAATAGATCAATTGTGCTGGCCTCAAATGCAGCTAGTTACTTTATTTACCCCATTAATATCTTGAAACCAATTGAAAAAACTATCATTTTCATTTAACAGGGTCATAGTTCAGCAATTATACCCTTTCTACCAATTATGAGACGATATAGTTAGAAATTCAGTCTAACTTTATGTACACTTGCTAACATATAAACAAGCTAGCAGAACATATCGATCTAGCTTAGCATGTTAGCTTGTATTAAACATTTACGTGAATAATGTGAGTTTGTGTGAGCCGTGTTCAGACTTACAGCTCGTCTTTTAGTGGATAGTGTTGTTTTCAAGCCTCGGAGTTAGATCTACCTTTAGCTGAACAAACTTTAGCTCCTGATGTTAGCTTAACTGCGCTGAATGAAGTCTTGAGTTAGCTCAGAGTTAGCACCAGACCGCTTTTTCTGTACGAACCAACGCTACAAACATTATGTAACAAATCTATTGCAGCCCGCAGTAAAAGAAGGGCACGGCTGTAAGTAGAGTTCCCATATACCAGCCTTCAGTCTTCAAAACAGCTGTCTTTTTCTGTCACAAAAACCAGAGTTAGCTTAAAGACAGTTAATAATAAACACCGGAGAATGATCGGAGTGGCGCTTCAAAGATAACGTACTGTATTTGAAGCATAAACACTCCACAAATCAGTAAATTTACATCAAAACACATTAATTCAGTCCAATTTATTGAGATTGTAAAAAAGATTCAATAAAAAAAATAAAGGAAGCGTGACGTCATTCATACGCATGCGTCAGGATGGCCGAGCGGTCTAATGGTGTGTTCACACCAAACGCGAATGAAGCGTCTAGCGCGAGTGATTTACATGTTAAGTCAATGCAAAGACGCGATTAGACGCGAGTAGAAATCCTGCGGCGCGAATGACGCGAATGAGGCGGCGCGAATTGCGCGAATCGCGCGAATCACGCGAAGCGAATTGAGCGAATCACGCGTTTGACGCGCGAATCGCGTCCAACGCCTCATTCGCGCGAGTTGAAAAATCTGAACTTTGGCGAAAATTCGCGCCGCGTTAACCAATCAGGATCTTGCTCTAGTAGTGACGTACTTACTACGTAACGAGCGGAGGCTGACATAGAGGCAGAAGTCCGAAACAACAATGGAGGACGAACTTTATCGGGGCAGTGCGGGCACCCGGAGCTGTAGGCTACGAGACATCTTCGTAATTTCACAGGAACTGAAATAAAAAGGCCCTTGTCTGGAAGAAAGTGTGCGTGGAGGTCGGAAACTCAGGTAAGTTGCAAAAAAACGCCTTTTACTTAAATCGAGATATATTTATTGAGCAAATTAGCTAGCTCCAGTCTGAGCTAATCTGCCGTATTGTACAACTACTTTCCCGCTGACGAGTTTAAGTTTATTCTGAGTAAGTGTGTAGATCGAAACTGAAAAGCCAGAGGGACACTTATTTAAAGGAGACAGAGAAGTGCAGTGGGTCATTAGCAGGTCATGGAGAGACAGAAGCAGCAGCAGGACATCCAGGAGGAGTGTTGACAAATGAAGACACAGACAGGGCATATATGTTGTTGTTTCTGACTGGTGTAATATATTGTAAGAGTATGTTCTATACTACTATATTGTCATGACAATAACGAAGGTGTGTACAGGCTTGAGTTTAAGCATTATATGACCATGTTTACATTGGACAGTCATATTTACAGTAGGCATTCATAGCTTCTTACATTCACATACAAACACACAACTCTGCTGGTTTGTGATAAGTTCTTATAAAAATCTTTTTCTGCTTTGTCATGTGTCATTTCAAACCAAGGAGAAGACCCCAGAGAAGG
Source organism: Rhyacichthys aspro (assembly GCA_036850595.1). Lineage (NCBI taxonomy): Eukaryota > Metazoa > Chordata > Actinopteri > Gobiiformes > Rhyacichthyidae > Rhyacichthys > Rhyacichthys aspro. The sequence continues at coordinate 20,660 of JAWCTZ010000215.1, read as the reverse complement.
CCAAGGACCCGCTGCACCTCCTAGTAACCCTCCAGACCCGTCCTGTAGCTCCATCTTCACCTACACACTCAGAGGATGAGCTCCTCTCTTGAGTCTGGTTCCTTCCCTTCAGAGGTTGCCGTCTCAGATGAAAGAATTTGTCAAATATATACATTAATTTATGACTTCTCCTTAATTTGAAAGCCACTGTATAGTTAGTTAGTATAGTATAAAAATGAGGCAGCTGTCAGTGCAGGAATTAAACCAGACACTCTATCACTTCTCCTCTCCTTCACCCTCACTTTTTCCCTTTTCCAAGCAAGATTCTTTTTATTCCTGCATATAGGTACTTGTAAATTTGCATGATATTTGTATACCATAGATATTTTTGAAATAAATGTTTTATATAATAAAGTTTTGATGTGTTAATTGTGCACAACATAGTAGATCATGATTTATTAATTTATTTGTCCCAAAAATAACTTCAATATTTAAGACTGATTTAATTGTGGATAGTGTGTTATTTGTCCACTATTTAACACTAAAATATTTCTTCTTATTATATCCTATTGCAAGAACACCCACAATAGTATAGAAAGAAAGTGAAAAGTTACTTGTGACTGGACCAGTGTTAATGAGAAACAACGGGACAATACAGGGGCGGTTTCCATTTATTAAACACAAAGACATGTACAAAACAATGTTATAAATCCAGACTGTAGTTCCTTATTGGCAGCTATACAATGACAACACTTGACACCATTTCTCTTTAGTTTTTACAGTAAAAACAATATTACTTTTGACTTACTACTAATTTGATAAAATGCATTTAATGCTTTACCTTATTATTTGATGACATTCGCTTTCTAGACTAGCAATTATTGCTTAATCCAAAATAACGGGATATAGGTGGTAGGCATATAGGTATAACGCTATTAAACATTGATTGCACTGATAACTGGGTGTGTTCAGACTACAGTTGACAGCATATCATTATTAATAACTTGTAATCACACATAATATTCAATGATTTACTGACTGGAGACAGAAGGACAGGCAGTTTGAATAGAGCGTCAATAGTTGGTTTCCTGCGGGAAATCCTCGCACCGACACGGGGCAACAGGTGATCGAACTGGGCCCGGCTCAGTGGGAAGTACCGCTGAAAGCTGCTGGATCAAGCTGGGTGTGTCTCTGAAGCATCCAATGGACCCAGGAACGGCGCCGAACGGGTCTAAGCCGTTTAGTAAGTAAATATACCGTGGCAAACAAAATAAATGAAAAAAATAACAAAATAAAGCTCAACCATTTTGCAACGCGACTGGAAGGAAACTCGCTCGGCAGAAGCCCCTCCCATGACGCGAATTCGCGTCTAGAACAGACGCGAATGAAGCGAATTTCACGCGCGAATTAAGCGAATTTCACGCGCGAATGAAACGAGTAAACTCAAAATGTTCAAGCGTCCAACTACGCGCGAATAGCGCGATTTATTCGCGCAATTCGCGTTTGGTGTGAACACAGCTTAAGGCGCGGCGTTCAGGTCGCCGTCTCCTCTGGAGGCGTGGGTTCGAATCCCACTTCTGACAGCAACCTTTTCACTTTTCCTACTGAACTCCATATGATAGAAAACAGGGCGCTAGACTAACAAGAAACAATATAAGCTCCTAACGCAATCAAAACAATCTCATTTTAACAATAACAATCTTTTATGACACTACGGGGTTAATACTTTAACTTTGTGAAGTATTATCTTTGTGAAGTATTATCTGTGGGTAAAATGCAGAGCAAATACTTCGAGGCTGAGGTTTTTTGTGGTAGTAAACTTAAGTTGCCTGCAGATGGTGCAATTTATCCAGCTAAAGGGTCAGAATACTCTTTCTAAAGTTTGTTCAAGAAGAAAGCTCTTTTTAAAAACCTTATTCAATCTTTTAGTTGTCATTTTGTTGTTGTTAGTCTTAACTCACAGACTTTATTCATTTTAACTAACTAAATAAGCAATATCTGTTCCTGTTTGCAATAATAGCCATAGACTCTTATGTACTGTCCAGAGAAAAATAAGTCCAATAGATAATATATTGAGTCAATTATATCTCCTAAAGTGAATCTATTTAGGAAATTTGTCTTTGTATTGTAGAAATTTCAAATCTAAAAGCATTTATTGTGTATGTTTTAATTAAAGAGTTTAATTAGATCCTGTATTATGTCTGTTGTTGTGCGGCTGTTGTGCAAAAGAAAGACTATAGTCTGTTTTCACGCAACAATGAATGACACAAACAGCAGTTTCAGAAGTCACAGCACAGCACAGTTTACTTGCTAGTCATTTTATACAAACTGTAGAAAGAGGGTTTGTATCTGAAGGAAGTGGATCACATTTTGCCAGACAGTTGTTCGTACACAGAGACAGAATTCAGAAAGGTATTTGCAAAGAGAACCACAGAGTTTCAAACATCCCGTTAAAAAAGCTGTCGCTAACCGGTCGGAGTAAAAAAAAGTAAACATAGCGTCTTCAATAATCACAGACAGTTATAGAAAGATACCTAGGTGAGAGGGAAAATAACATAAACAACTTAAAAAACATTCCCAAAATCAGGTTTCGTCTCGTGGGAAGGCGTCGTTTTGTCTCACGACACGTCCACGAACCATTTAACAAAAGTCCAAAAAGAACCACAAAATATTTTTATTGTCATTTTTATCTATTTTTTAATTTTGTACACATCATAACCTGGAGACTCTTGTTGTGCGTCACGTCTCTCGGTCGTTCGACAAAAAGCCTCGTCCCGTTAAGTGTCGCCTAAAAGCACCCCCTTCAACATGCTGCACACCCTCCTAAAGCAATCACAACGGTTTTAAACGCACACAGTGGAGGCGCTGCTCAACAAACGGGGCAGGAATTCTCATGCCCTTTTCCAACTAGATCCAAGATTTTCTATTTGGACGTCCAGGTTCAAAGTCCCCAAACAGAGCAGACTGCTGAAGGGCCATGCGGCGCTTACAGGATGGCACAGAAAAACTTCTTCTCCCTAAAAGGGTTTTCAGAGGCCGGCACCGGCGACAACAGAGGGTCCTCTTTGGCGTGAGCTTCGCAGTACGACATCAAGTCTGCCGCTGCTTTTGACACCTGCGACACACAGAGGAAACAGGTGAGGGCTTAGTTAGAAAATACAGAGTGGGCTCTTCAAATCTAAAAAAAAATCTCAGCTGTATAAAGGGTTTTAGAGATCAGTAAAAATGTCCTGCTTCAGTAGAAAAGCTACAGTGAGCATCAAAACAGGACAATAATGTGGCAGGGAATCATGCATTCTGACTTTTATATAAAAACACATGAAGCAAAGTCTAAAATCATACAACTTTAATATCAATAATCAACCATAATTTTACACAATCTCAAATATTATCATGAAATATTTGTGGAGAATTATTTTTTGTGTTTCAAAAGGTACGGCTGCATTAGACACAAACAAATTATATATTTTTTAAACTAACAATATATCAGTTCTTAACAGTGTCATTATCAAAGTCAACAAATAACAGAGAATGTGTTTCAAAACTGAACAAAAAATAAATGCACTTGAAGATCTATTGATTCTTAATGGAATATTTCACAAATGCACCGCTGTATTATACAAACAAGTTTTAAACACACTACGTTTTCTTCTAAGGAACAAAATGCTCATTAACATAAAAAATAATGAATCCAGAATCTATTTACTTCTCTTTAGATCCAGGCAGTCTAAAACTACATCTACGAATATGTGTATTTTGAAGTCTATTCCACTAATTTTAAGTTTTTTTTTTATTTTATATTTTTACAAAGTTCCTTAAGTGCAGTTTTCTGGGTTTGACACAAAACAAACTTAATGATGTTAGGCCAAAATATCTCTACAGTTCATAGAAGTGTGATTTTTCTCAATGGAGTCCAGCAGCAGAACGAGAAAGATGAAAACCCACCTTTATCCTGTCGATGTTGGCCTCCATCTTCAGCTGCTCCACCAGTTTTCTGGCCTGAGCGATGCTGGCCGTGTTGTTGGTCGCCATTGGCGCTGTCTGTCGGTTTGTGCTCTGGACGAAGACACAAAGATTATAATTATGACACAAAGATAAAAACTACGAGTGTACTTGTTTATATTTATTACTCGTTGCTTGTTTTCATGAGATTGTGGACTACACCGTTGAGCTTATTTATTTATCTTTATTATTATTTCTGTTTATTTTTAAGATATTTATTTATACATTTGAATATATTATTTATTTTAAGGAGAATTCACTGTTTTGTTCAATAAATCCTACATATTTCCAAAGTCAAGGAGTAATTGTGTAAAATAAACATGATTTAAATAATGAAAAATAACTGTGATTATGTTTTTTTTCATAATGTAGCAGCTCTAGTTGCAGCAGTATAACAGTATATCTCCTGTCTCTATGGAACAAGGACTTACTTCTTCTCTTTTCTAATTAACAACTGTAGTTTACTTTAAATATAGTCTATATTTAAAATAATAAGTGTTTGTGTTCTCTGTCCTGCCACGACACAGTGAAACACAAACCTTTTTAGGAGTTACCTTTCCACCACAGTCATACGTATGTTTATTAGCTCAGTAGGCTGCTTTTTAGACACACTTTACTGATGTAAGAGAACTACTGCTCTCTCTGACTGTAATCACTGAGTCGCTCACATCTTCTTTTAACTACAGCTGTTTTGTTTGTGTATCCTCAGATGCCCCGGTCTCTTCTTCTTTGCCTCCAGCAGCGCAGCCTCTTTAAAGGCATCCCTCCCACCGCTAACCCCTGTGTCCCCCTCCGTCAGCCTCTGTACCCCCCTGTGTCCCCCTCTGTCGGCCTCTGTACCCCCCTGTGTCCCCCTCCGTCAGCCTCTGTACCCCCCTGTGTCCCCCTCCGTCAACCTCTGTACCCCCCTGTGTCCCCCTCCGTCAGCCTCTGTACCCCCCTGTGTCCCCCTCCGTCAACCTCTGTACCCCCCTGTGTCCCCCTCCGTCAGCCTCTGTACCCCCCTGTGTCCCGCTCCGTCGGTCTCCGTTCCCCCCTGTGTCCCCCTCTGTCGGCCTCTGTACCCCCCTGTGTCCCGCTCTGTCAGCCTCTGTCGGCCTCCGTACCCCCTGTCCCCCTCCGTCGGTCTCCGTTCCCCCTGTGTCCCGCTCTGTCGGCCTCTGTACCCCCTGTCCCCCCTGTGTCCCCCTCTGTCGGCCTCTGTACCCCCCTGTGTCCCGCTCTGTCGGCCTCTGTACCCCCTGTAACCCCTGTGTCCCGCTCCGTCGGCCTCCGTACCCCCCTGTGTCCCCCTCCGTACCCCCCTGTGTCCCCCTCCGTCGGTCTCCGTTCCCCCCTGTGTCCCCCTCTGTCGGCCTCTGTACCCCCCTGTGTCCCCCTCCGTCGGTCTCCGTTCCCCCCTGTGTCCCCCTCTGTACCCCCCTGTGTCCCGCTCTGTCAGCCTCTGTCGGCCTCCGTACCCCCCTGTGTCCCCCTCCGTCGGTCTCCGTTCCCCCGTGTCCCGCTCTGTCGGCCTCTGTACCCCCCTGTACCCCCCTGTGTCCCCCTCTGTCGGCCTCTGTACCCCCCTGTGTCCCGCTCTGTCGGCCTCTGTACCCCCCTGTAACCCCCTGTGTCCCGCTCCGTCGGCCTCCGTACCCCCCTGTGTCCCCCTCCGTACCCCCCTGTGTCCCCCTCCGTCGACACACCTGCTCTGGGCTCATTTATCGACAGATCCGATGAACAGTGGAGGTATTACAGTCTGATATTTCACCACCAGAGGCCGCCAAAAACTTCCAAAAACTGCACTATGTCATGATTTTTTTTTAAATCTATAGTTTTACGTCTTAATAATCACCATTAACCAGCTGACGTTACCTAATGTTTACATTTTATTCGAATTAATGCACAAAAACTGTTTATTCGATGTCAAATATCAACCATTAACAACACACTTTTTTTGAATCTGGAGTCAAACTAAAGCCATTTTTATTGATTATTAAGCTGTTGCTGTGCTTAATTTATTTTTAAAGCCCTTAACTGTGCACTTGTTCACAAAGATACTACTAGATGCTTTCTTTTTACGCATCACCTGGAGCCACAAAGGCAGTTCTACCAGACTTTATCAGGCGTTTCTTTTAGTTTAATTCACTTTATCAGCTACACTTCAACCTGTTTAATAAACTAAGAAACTGAAGAAAGCCTCACCTGTGTCTAGTGTTGACATCTGAGCTCTTACAGTGTATTAACCTCCAAATTCTCTTAATAACATCTATATTGTACTTTTAATCAACCAAAAAAACTCAGATTTCCTGTGTTATCAATGTTATCTGTTCCATAAACCATTAACGATGCATCTTTAAACCCTGGACATTGAGTAGAAACGACACTAAAACCAGAATAAACTCTGCTTTACTTCAATCAAAGCCAGTTGTGAGAGAGTTACTTTAACCAGACTCTTGTTTTAACTAAAGATCTCCTGTATTTATCCAGTTCAACACTTCAGTCCTGAATCGTTTCCTCTGAGTCGAGTCTGAGGAGGATTAATGAGCTGTACCTGTGTAACGTTAACAGTGAAATGTAAACTAAATGTTTCACAGTCGACAGCAGAGAAAGACCGTGTCCTCAGGCCCGGGAGCACCTTTTATGGACACACGGCTTTTATATGCAACTAAATACTATATTTCATAATACGCTACATGTTAAAGCTGCAGTAGGTCATTTTATAATCTTTAATTTGTGTAAAATAACTTCGGATGTAAGAGTTTGGCTTGTTCATTTTACAACAAGAGACAACTGAGTGGGTATTAATGAGTGGCAAACTGTTTTTAAGCTATTATAACAATTAAAATAAAAGAAATGGTGGCCAGCTGCTTGCCAAATAGTGAGACAACACTTTGTTTAGCCTCATTTCTTGAAAGTTGCTAATATTTATAGTGTGGGCTCACTATTTGGCAAGCATTTCTCTTTGTATATTATAAAAGCTTATTAGTAACCAGTTAATAACCTGCTTAGAAAAACATCTTAAGGCTTAATGAGGGGCCTGTTATTGTAAAAGTGGTGCCAGCTAGTTTAATATATATTATTAGAATGGCTGATAGAACAAGAAGAAGAAAATGACACCTTTTAAGTACAACATTTGAGCATTGCTTTTCCAAAACACCAAAAAAAAAAGGCCTTTTATGCAAAAATAAGGAGCTAAAGGAGAATAAATGCACTATATACTGTTAAAAACCATGCCTAATCGACAAATAATGGTATAAAAAGTGGTCCAGCTGCTTGGTTTTGTCTCTACTTCCTGTCGTGACTCTGATGCGTCACTGTGTTGACGTTTTGGGTTTTAATCATAAGCTGGTGTCCCTCTGTGAAAGCCATATGTTACATTTCCGGCAAAAGTCCCTTTTTTTTGGTTGGCGTCACATGACACCGTTCGCTGGAGGCAAACACGAATCACAATCTCACAATAAAACAGAGGACGTCACTTGAGTTTTGAAAAGACATGACATATTTTGCAAGGTTTTCTTTGTTAGCATTAGCACGTGTAGAAACCTGTATGTGGTAAGGGTTAAATTTGACATTATGACCATTAAATCCTTGTTTTTTTCCTTAATTTACAATCACATCACGTTTCTTGCGTTAAAAAAATCTTCTTAAATTTGTTATCAGTATTTTGTGAAATAAAAACAGGACACAGCGACGTGAATGACATGTTTAAGGAGGAGTTATTGAGGTTATAGTAGTTTTTAATCTCTCACGGGAGCCGTCCAAACAGGCCAGTGTTATTATCTGGTCCTATTGATACAGATATATGTCAGTGTTTCAGGTTTCTGGGATAAAGACGGGAATCTAGGTCTTTGATTTTTAATGGAAATAGTCAGAAGACGGATATTAGTTCAGTCAAATTTTATGTTTACAGTTTAACGTTGATGTGAAGGGATTATGTAAGGATTTATTTAAAAGATGTAAAACCAGGACTAAACCTAGGACTCAAGTGATGCTAAACCAGGAGTAACACAGGTCTAAAAGAAACCAGGGTTAAACCAGGTCTGAAGCAAGACTAACCCCAGTAAAGACAGTCCAACTAAGGACCAGTTTATAACAGCACTATAGGACTAAACCAGGACTAAACTGGGACTAAACCAGGACTAAACTGGGACTAAACCAGGACTAAACCAGGACTAAACTGGGACTAAACCAGGACTAAACTGGGACTAAACCAGGACTAAACCAGGACTAAACCAGGACTAAACCAGGACTAAACTGGGACTAAACCAGGACTAAACCAGGACTAAACTGGGACTAAACCAGGACTAAACCAGGACTAAACTGGGACTAAACCAGGACTAAACTGGGACTAAACCAGGACTAAACCAGGACTAAACCAGGACTAAACCAGGACTAAACTGGGCTTAATTAGAAGATATTTTGCAGTTTAAGTCAAAGACAATGCAGGGTTTTAAACTGTATTTGTCTGAACTGTGGTGTAGTTGGTGAAAGGCTGGGACGACCCGGAGGTGTCTCCCCTGGTCTCTGGTCCCTGGTCCCTGTTCCCTGGTCTCTAGTCCCTGGTCTCTAGTCTCTAGTCCCTGGTCTCTAGTCCCTGGTCTCTAGTCTCTGGTCTCTAGTCCCCTGGTCTCTAGTCTCTGGTCTCTAGTCCCCTGGTCTCTGGTCCCTGTTCCCTGGTCTCTAGTCCCTGGTCTCTAGTCTCTAGTCCCTGGTCTCTAGTTCCTGGTCTCTAGTCTCTAGTCCCTAGTCCCTGTTCTCTGGTCTCTAGTCCCTGGTCTCTAGTCCCTGTTCTCTGGTCCCTAGTCCCTGGTCTCTAGTCCCTAGTCCATGTTCTCTAGTCTCTAGTCCCTAGTCCCTGTTCTCTGGTCTCTAGTCTCTGGTCCCTAGTCCCTAGTCTCTGGTCCCTGGTCTCTAGTCCCTGTTCTCTGGTCCCTAGTCCATGTTCTCTGGTCTCTAGTCCCTAGTCCCTAGTCTCTGGTCTCTAGTCTCTAGTCCCTGGTCCCTGGTCCCTGGTCCATGGTCCCTGGTCTCTAGTCCCTGGTCCCTGGTCCATGGTCCCTGGTCTCTAGTCCCTGGTCCCTGGTCTCCAGTCCCTGGTCTCCGGTCCTCACCTCGACTGTTCCTCCTCGGCTCTGGCTCCTGCAGCGTCGTCAGTAGCGTCCGCCCCTCGATCTGCAACAGGAACAAGAGCCGACAATTACACGCTTTCAACGCCACAAACCGAAAAAAACAAAGAAATTACAGCCAGCGCGGCTTCAGCTCAACTCCCACCAACTTCAGTCAAGAACGCAGAAATAAAACCCGGAATAAACCACCTTCAGCTGTAAACATTTCCTATAATAAAAAAAATCCAAAAATGCTTAGACCTGATAAAGCAGCACTAAACAAAGAGATAAAATTAAGAATAAATCAGAATAAAACAAGGCAAAACCAGGACTAAACCTTGACTAGGATTAGGATTTATTAACTAAATTTCAGCTCCAGAAATACAACCAAAATACTAATTATAAAACAGTTCAGTGCCATTTTCTCACATTTTTAGCCCTTAAACTTGCAGCTGTTCAGATATTTATACCAGAGCTTTGTTACTTGTTTTAATTCCTTGGGATGTTGCCAGATGAGTACTTTACACACTGCACTTTATAAATGATTGATGCTGTGATAAAAGATGACAAAAGTGAAACATGAAACTGTAAATAATGCTCTTGGCTTGAGATCGATGCATAGTTTATGAATATTAAGCACTTGTCACTGTGTTCAGTATCTGCAGACCAAACTAGGACTTAATCAGGACCAAACTAGGACTTAATGAGGACCAAACTAGGACTTAATCAGGACCAAACTAGGACTTAATCAGGACCAAACTAGGACTTAACCAGGACCAAACTAGGACTTAATCAGGACCAAACTAGGACTTAATCGGGACCAAACTAGGACTTAATCAGAACCAAACTAGGACTTAATCGGGACCAAACTAGGACTTAATCGGGACCAAACTAGGACTTAATCAGAACCAAACTAGGACTTAATCGGGACCAAACTAGGACTTAATCGGGACCAAACTAGGACTTAATCGGGACCAAACTAGGACTTAATCAGGACCAAACTAGGACTTAATCAGGACCAAACTAGGACTTAACCGGGACCAAACTAGGACTTAATGAGGACCAAACTAGGACTTAACCAGGACCAAACTAGGACTTAATCAGGACCAAACTAGGACTTAATGAGGACCAAACTAGGACTTAATCAGGACCAAACTAGGACTTAATCAGGACCAAACTAGGACTTAATCAGGACCAAACTAGGACTTAATCGGGACCAAACTAGGACTTAATCAGGACCAAACTAGGACTTAATCGGGACCAAACTAGGACTTAATCGGGACCAAACTAGAACTTAATCGGGACCAAACTAGAACTTAATGAGGACCAAACTAGGACTTAACCAGGACCAAACTAGGACTTAATCAGGACCAAACTAGGACTTAATGAGGACCAAACTAGGACTTAACCAGGACCAAACTAGGACTTAATCAGGACCAAACTAAGACTTAATCGGGACCAAACTAGGACTTAATCAGGACAAAACCAGGACCAAACTAGGACTTAATCTGGACAAAACTTGGGCTTAATCGGGTCAAAACCAGGACAAAACCATATCTAAACCTTGACTGTACAAAGATTAAACTAAGGACATAAATTTGGACAATTCCAAGAATCAAACCCAGGCTTAACCTGAACTTAAACCTCACTGAACCAGGACTAAACCAGGACTTTGAGGGACTGAGATGAAGTGTGTGAATGTCTATCTCATGAGAATTTGCTTTGGGTTTTTTTGTGTGTGCATTTAACAGATGTTTAATTAAAGCAAATTTATAAAACATTCCTCAATTTTTGAAGAATTTCTTTAATGGAACAAAAAGATTTTCAAAGTCTAACGTTATTAAAAAGACAGAGTTAAGACACGTAATTGATATGTTGTGTTGTTAATAATACACTTTTATTCCAGATCAAGCAGCTCTTCACAAAACAGATGCTGTGATATAATGTGCAGCTCTTTTCAGACGTATTCAAGTGAAGTGAGTCATGTCTTTATGTAATCGTACGATGCTTTTCTGTACGTCTATATAAACAGGCATTTTAACAGCGTATAGAGGAACACAAAGCCTCTCTCTCTGGCCCTGTTTCTCCGCTCCACCTCATTCATTCTTAATGCATCTGTGACTCCGCAGCCTTTTCGCCGCTCACGGAAACGGGACGATTACGCTGCATGAGCAGAGCCGCGGAGGAAGGGGATCCCGGCGTCGTAGTAAATCCCGATCGGACCGTAACGCTGAGCGGACGCGGTGGGGCGGCATCAAAGGAGCGTCTGATCGTAAAAACAGAGAGGACCGCACAATGACTCGAGCGTCAAACCCGTCCCAGAGCAGCGTCCCACAAACCAGAGCAGGATCTATCACCGAGAACACACTTTTGGGTACAAATGAAGGCATCTGGACGTGTTTTAAATCAGAAATCAGTGTAAAACTACGTCCAGATTCATACTAAACTGCTTTAATGAGCCTTGACAAAGATGAATGACGTTAATAAATGTCTTTTATAGTTTTTCTTCCATCCTTACTTCCTCTCTTATTGAAGATAATGGCAAAGTGTTCCTTTCTTTCATTGCTCTGAAAACAAAAGTTCATTTGAGAAAGTTACCGTTTGACCCAGGAATCAAAAAACTAAAAATCCACGTTGTCCTTAAACTGACTGAACAAAAACATTAGATTTTTAAGTTTTATTATATTCCAGATTTAAAATAATAAAGTTGCCCTGTCTCTAGCCTTTAGCCCCTGGTTCTATATGAAGTTTATCTCGATCTGTTCGTGAGCGCTGATGTGATTCTGTCCCGTGTCGGTGCCTTCTGCTCCGTGTCCCTCCCTCTGAGGTGGACAGGTGTTCACTGATGGGACCCCAGCGAGTTCGTCCCGCTGCTGCCCCACGACGATCAATCAACTGCCCTCTGTGACTCTTCCGCTGCCATTTGGAGGCTTTTCGACGCCCTTCCTCTCGGTTTTTTTAGTTCTGTGCTTGTAACAAAACGATTAAAGCTGCTCTATTTCTTCTCAAATAATGTTAATGATAAATAATATAAAAATAGGAACAGTATTAATATTGATTATCAGGTCGTAATAAAGATGGTAGTAATAGATGGTAATAATACTGATAATTACAGTAACAGTTATTATAATAAAAATGAAATGTTATTATAATTGTTTGAACAGAATCAGAAATGTATTTATTTTTTTGTTACAGACCAGATTAGAGAAAAGATAATAATATAATAAATAAATAAATATCAAAATACATTACCCCAGAATCTAAAAACACCTCAGTAAAAATAAACAAGCATTTTAAAATAATTTAAGGAAATAAAGAGAAGCAATCTCTTTAAAACTGCTTCTCTTTATTTTCTTATATTATTTTTATATATTATTTAATGTTTTTTTTTTTTTTTTTGCTTTTCTTTCTGTCTTGTTGTAAATGTTAAAAAGTGAAGACACAATATGTTTTTACTTCAGCTTAAATCCTTCAATCTATGCTTCAGATTTACTTAAAATATTGTTAAATTTTACTTTCAACGACTGAAATAAACTGAACTGAAAGAGCGAACAGTAAACACTGCGGGACACGTCTCCGTACTGTAAAGACGAGGACAGTTTCCACTCCTCCTCGTTTGTTTCCCGTCTTTCACGTTTAATAAAAGGTCTCGGTCCCGTTTCGACTAAAGGAGGAATTACAGTCGTCGGCGGGAGAGCGGCGTCCCGTGAGCTGCCCACGGAGTGAAATCAGAGCGTGGTAATTAAAAAGCTGTCCCCGGCTCGGCCATCTGGAGCCCGCGGAGACGTGATTAATCCGGGAGGGGCCTCAGGTGGGACCCCCGCGCTCTCTCAGGTAAATGAGGCTAACTTCTCTCCGTCTGACTTTTACAACTGGGATAATCCTTCAACTATGTCAACACTTTAACGGCTGTGCCTCGAGGGAGCAAAGTGGAGCCAGAAAAACTAGCTCAAATTTAAACAAGACACTGAAGCAACAAAACCCTCATAAAAAATCGTAAAAAATCGTTCAGAAAGATTAAAATATACATTAAAACTGATGAATTATGGTTGTAACAGTGCCACTATTTTAATTTAGTGTTTTAACGGGTGTAAAAGTCCTTGAATTTTGAAGAAAGTGTTTGAAATTGTGATTGTGTTGCTTTAATAATTCACAATCTCACTGACTCTCAGCTCATTTTTCAGATTTCAGTCTTCTGTAAAAAGAGATCAAACTTAAAGGGACACTTCATCCAATAAATTAACCTCTTTTTAATCACACAAGTTTAATTTTTGACGTATTCAACAAGTCTTTTTTATGCCACAATGGATTTAAATGAGAAAAACTACATTTGGTATATTTGTCAACATGTAAGGAGCTTGAAAAACATGAAAACACACCTTGAAAGTGCTTGAAAAGTGCTGGAATTTGAACTTGGAAAAGGTGTAAGAACCCTGAAAATAAACAGCAAAATAGCTCTTATCTTTTGTCTATCCTGTGAAAAATAGAGCTTTGTATAACACTAGAAATGCACAAAAAAGAGTCCAGATAATAAAACTAAAGCTCTAGTCAAGAAGCAGAACATTTGTCTTTCTTTTAAAATACAACGACAATAGAAATCATCAATAAATCTATGATGCAAGTGTGAAATGCAGTGCTTTATGTGTAAATTTAAAGGTACAGTATGTAATTTTTCGGTCTGTTTACTCATTAAAAGACTAAAGGAGGCAAACACTGCAGCAAAATTCACACTGGACTGTTAGGTTTTTATAAATATCACATAAAAATCAGAGTTTTAATGTACGTTTGCATTGATTTTATGCATTTTGGTGTTCAATAAGATGGTAGTGTCTCCTGGAATCTGTCAAACCAGGCAGACATTGGCTTCAGAAGAGTTTAATTTCCTTGTTTTATGCGAAGAAACTCTCCAAATGAATCTGAAAATGTTACTATAATGATTTCCAGGCTTCATATTTTGGTGCAAAAAGCAGACAACAGCACGTTCCTTCAGGTTAGAAACAACCTACTCAAATATTCTGGAGCATTTTAGTAGAAGTACATAATCTCACTTTGTCACGGGACCCTCTGCGATGTCTATGTGGGATAAAAAGGCCAGTGAAGGACACAAACAGAGCCCAAAACCGACAGTAGACGATTGTCCGAACCCAATACACGCCTAAATACAATCTGGAATAAAGTCGAGCAGGAAAAGATGGAGCGATGTGGCGGTATCTCCTTCCACGGTGGCTTTTACAGCGACCGCAGCGAGCAGCAGTAACATAAACCTGACCTCCGGAGTTATTAATGAACACAATCAGGAGGATATTGACTAGTGACTGTAATACGGCCCGGGTCCCTGTCCTTCAGCGGGACAGAGGTCAGACGGAAACAGCACAAAGACGACAGGACGGGACAGGAGTTCTCAGCTGGGACTGGACCCTAGGACTTTAAACTTGTGCCTGGACTTTTGTCTGCATTTAATTTAGACATTTTGGACCAAAGTTTTGATGTAATTTATTCTTAAACGAGGAGTATCTGTTTATTTTTGTATTTGAGAAAAAGAGCAGGAATCATCTGTGAAAAAAAACACCTTAAGAAGTCATCAAGGCTTTATTAAGAATGATTTTAATAGACGAGAATGTTCAGCTCATACTAGAAGCTTTAGCCAATCACAGAAAAAGAGAAAAAAAAAGGAAAAATGGCTATAGAAAAGCTTCGGATGCAACTCTTTATTAACAAAAATGTGAAAAAAGAAAATATAAACAGAGAAAAAAGAAGAAAACTCAAATTGAAGAGGTAATTTTGGGATGGCACTGGATTTTTTAATAAAAGAAAAACAGGAAAGGTCTCTGGATCCGAGCAAAAATAACAAGAATCCTGCCAAATCCGGCTCGTAACGTTAACAGCAGACACACATGTTCTCATTTGGAAAAACAAGGGGCTAAAATAGTTTGGATTAGTGCCTGAAAACACTCTCTACAAGAAAACTTAGCGCCGCTGCTGTCCTCTTGGGCTTGAGCATGAACTACAAATACATACGGATAGCACAGGCTGCCATTTTAAGTACGGCAAAACCACTTGGACAAAAAACATCTAATTTCCCATTTCGATCCTCATTTAATAACTTTAAATATGGACTTATTTAGGAAAAAGATGTGTTTAGTTCAGTTTAGTTTAGTTAAGACAAAAGAAGGATCATTCTAACTCGTCTGCGCAGAGTATTTGTCTTAAAACATATTTTTTTTACATTATTGCTCAGTTTTAAGACAAATTTCTAGCGATTAAAAAGAGTGGAGAGTGTTATTGGTCCAGTGTTTTTGTAGAGTCTGTCATGTTTCTACAGAAGCCCAGATGGACAAAACAAACACTCCAGAAATGTCCTCAACAAAAGCTTCTTAAAACAAACTTATGAATTAAACTTCCGGTGAATTTAAATCAATAATCTAGACTTTAAACAGATTCTGGGCTCTTTTTGTCGTCTCCCTAAATGCCCCTTCAGTTTATCGACGACTTACGTATCGGATTTTCCCCAAATCAATAAAAACCTGACCTCTCCTCTGCTTTTCTTTTGTGCTTCTCCGCTGCATCCCGCCACCCGCCGTTAATCTGACATCTGTGCCCCTTCCTCTGCCCCGTGAGCTCCGGCGCTCCCCGCCCCGTCCCCGAACCACCTCCTCTCTGCCCTCTGCGGGGTTAATCCGGGTCCCGGGAGGAGAGCGGAGAAAGAGGGAGGGAAGGGGACGAGGCAACGGCCCAGGAAATGA
Source organism: Rhyacichthys aspro (assembly GCA_036850595.1). Classification (NCBI taxonomy): domain Eukaryota; kingdom Metazoa; phylum Chordata; class Actinopteri; order Gobiiformes; family Rhyacichthyidae; genus Rhyacichthys; species Rhyacichthys aspro. The sequence goes on along the minus strand of JAWCTZ010000215.1, from coordinate 4,846 downwards.
TGCATCCCTCGGGGGAAAACGAGGAGACGGCAGGGACCAGGCTTATTGCCCCGAGAGGAGGCCAAATGTGCTCCATTATGTTTATGAAATGATCGAGGCCCGCTGCGGCGCTCCTTTGTGAGAGCGAAGTGGTTTTTCCTCAAACATTTAAAGAGTCTAAAGCCCCTCGATGTTACGTAACAGATCAGTGGTTAGTGGACTAGAAACAATGCGCCGCTGTTACAGGAAGAAAACTCAGCTGCACTAGAGCCACGCTTACTTTAACGCTGCAGAAATAATATATATTTTAAATGTGATCATAAAATGTAAAGAAGTGTGTGATTATTAGTTATAGGTAGGTTTTAAAGCAGTGTTTTGGTGTCATTTTGGTCATTTTATACATAAAAGTGTCCTGTTTGGTCAATTTATCCTTGTTTTCTTCATTTCTTCTACTATTTAATTCCATTTCTGACACTTTTATCATAGTTTTATTACTTTTATCAAGTGTTTCGAGCGTTTTTTCATTCTTTTTCACTGTTTATTAATCACTAAAAGTCTTGTTTACAGTTCAAAACATGTGAAATTTGCACAAAAAGGCGATATGTTTGTTAAAAATGGAGACATAACATGAGCTGTGATGTTGTTATTGTCACTTGGGCAAAGTAAATGATGAAAAAAATAAATATATTAAACAAATTCAGCATTTTCAGCACAATCTCAGAATATATCGGCTCTATTCACCAGAAAAATTTTAATTTTATCTGCTTTCAAGTGACTATATTTCTAAATCCAATACTTTTTAAAGTCACTGCAGTTTTTCAAAGGGTCAGACAGTAAATAGAGTAGTACAATATGGTATACTGGAGAGTTTGGAGTTTGTGGTGGTGTTTTAGTGAACTTCACGTCTCATTTCCTCAGTTATAGCTACTCACTTTTTTGTTGGAATCAGCTGAGTTTTTTTTCTTCTTTTAAGCGAGGACGTATAAACACACTTTTCCTCTGGAGCCGATCATCGGGCCAAGAAAAACACGAGCGGACCGGCGGCTGTTAACAATATTACAAACATCCGGACTTGTTTGGATCCTCTGAACGCTCTGCTCCGATCTCCAACATCAACAAAGTGGATGTTTCGTTTCTTTATTGGAGACAGATGATGAACCGGAGGAAAAGAACGAGTGGCCTGGACTTGACTCTGAGACGTTTAGTAACATTTTCAGACCAAAAACAGAGAGGAAAAACAAGATCTGGCAGACTTTTGTTCTGATTCGAGGCAGGTTTTTGACAAAAGACAAATTATATGTGTCAGAGAAGCTGGTGGTTATTCAAACGCTGTATTTATGAATCCAGATGGCATTATTTCACTTCAAAAGGTTAAAGTTAAACTACAAACCATGTCAAAGGTGAGTCGTAAAACTAACAAACAAGAACTTAAAGACGAGATCCTTAGACCAAATATTCTTCTGGCTGTATCTGTATCAAACTGCTTTTATTCCAATAAGATTACACTGTGCTAATGTTAAAATAATTGTACAATCAAAGCCTTAAATTGAACTATGTCGTGATTTAAAAATGGTTTAGTCCTAGTTTGGTTTTCTGGCCTAGTCCAACTTTACGTTCAGGGTTTAGAAGTATGTTTTCTCATTTATTGTTGTGGTTTTCTTTGGTTAGTCTCGATCTAATCCTGTTTTAATCTTGATTTTAGACATGTTTTTTTACTGAGCCTTGTACCATTACAGTTAATTGGCCTGTTATTCATTTCATTCACTGTAAATACACCATCAGAAAACATTTATATACATATTTTAAGTCAGTAGGATTCTTGGAGCCGACCTTCACTTCTATTTAAGCTTCTATGCTAATGTTTTCTCTGTCCACTGTCCCTTTACTGTCTAGTCTTGACAAAAGAGATGCATTAAAGGTGCAGTGTGTAGTTTTTTTGTCCTAAATCATTTCAGGCTGCAGATAAACAATCCTTTCTACAGGCTGTGAGCACCACAGGCTGCTGTCTATGAACAAAGCTGCAGAATACAGGCCAAATAATGAGTTCAGAGTAGTTCATAAATCTCTGGGAGCAATCCAGAGTCAAAAAACAGCTTTAGTTTCAACTTGAGCTTCCTTTAGATTAATCTTTGCTTGACATTTGACTGAAACTTTACTGAAACTGTTCCGAACGAGGATGAACAAGCTTCAAAACCAGAATCAACACTGTTCAAAGCAAACAAACGCTGCCTACGTTATGTTATTGTTGGGTTAAGATGTCTGCTTTTAAAGGTCAAAGAAGCCTACTCACGAGAAAGAGCTAGTCTAGTTTAGTCAAGTCTGTAAAATCAACACTTGGGACTTTTCTAAATCCATTTTGTTTTGATCATTATGGCTGTAGTAAACAAATATAATGCATCATGTTTTGACATTTTGGATTGTTTTCAACATAAAGTGAAGAAGGTCTTAAAAAGAGCAACACAATATTATAAAAACAAACAATATTTATGTGACTTACAGTATTAAGAAGTGGGTACCATTGGGTTTAATTACATTTTCTGTTTGAGACTTTAATTATTTTGCCATAAAACATTAATACCTGGTACATTTTAAACAACTATTGAAATCCAGGCTCTTACTACTTAATTTGTTGTGCTGTTTTTGGTTATTTAAAACTCCTTTGATTGGGCAATTCTCCGACATCTGAAAGGTTTTGGCAATTTGGTTAAAATCTGAATCTAATGGGACAGTTTTACATAAATAAACATAAATATCTGGTACATTAATGCAGTTTAAGGAGTCTTCTCGCTATAAATATGGCTGAAATGACACATATGTGATATATTTTGCAGCCCACGTCTCAAACTTTGAAAGAATTGAAGGAAGTGAATAGTTTAACGAAGACTACGACCTTCTTTTTTTTTACATCGCGTTCCCAATAAACTCAAGGATCCTCACTATTTTCCAGTTTATCGCTATTTTCCTCGCAGCCTCAACATTTCTGTGTGAAACAATCCACAGCCTTGAAGCCTCCCTTTGCCTCTCGTTTCTTGCGTAATTCGGATCGCGTGTGTGTGAAAATGGAAAAACAAAAAAAACAATACAAGAAATGCAGCGGAAATGATTGGACGTTTTGACATGACGCCGCTTTCCTGTGACGACGCTACGAGGAGGAATTATCTTTGGTGACTACACTCCTCTGTCAGTGACTATATTTGTCTATGAGCAGCACAAAAACACCCCCACCTCCTCCTCCTCTTCCTCCTCTTCCTCTCGTAGCCACCATCTGCCTCCTGCGGCCGCTACGTTGCGCCCGTAGTGGCTTGGCTCCTCGTCTTCTTACGAGGCCGAAATGGTTGACAAACAGCGGGGTAACCTCATGAGTGCCTTGTGGTGTTCCTCTTTGGTTTTTCTGCATCCTCTTAAGCTACACCACACCTCCCCCCGCTGTTTTTATCTCTGTCTTTTGTGTCTCTTCTTTTTTTTCCTTTCTTTCCTTTCCCCTCAGCTCTCGTAAATATCCCTTGAAACAGATGCCCTTAATTCCTCTGGCTCCACATTATAAGATCTGCCCAATCCTGTGGGAAGACGGCACAGGCGTCGAGGGAATAAACGGAGGAGGGGGATCCGATCTTTGTCTTTTACGTATAAAAAGGTGAAGGATAATGAAAATAAAAGAAGAAAAGATGTGAAATGTGTGGTTTTTTGGGTTATATTTGGCAAAAGAGAAGGGGATTCCATGTTGCAAAGAAGGCAACAGCATCAATCTCTCACAAAACGACAGCATGGAAATGAAAACCCCTCCTTTTTCAAGCACACACCCTGTTTTGCACCAGATTCACACCAAATCCTCCCAAAATAATCACACGTACACCCCTCGGAAGGCGTGTTTTCCTCCCTTTTTGTGGTTTTGTTATCACTTCTAGTCCTGGGGGTGTCGTTTCCACGCGTTGTGCCTCTCAGATCTGCCACAGACGCAGGCAGAGCGCAGTACATCCAGCTGAGAGAGCCTCCTGAACGCTGCTCCCAGTCTCCACCCTTCGGCCACAGAAACGACCCTCCTCCCTCCTCTTCCTCCCTCCTCCTCCTCCTCCTCTTCCCCTTCCTCTCTATCTCCCTCTTCTCCAACCGGAAGAGAAAAAAGAAAGAAACTCCGTCTGAAAACACACACACACACTTACATACCAGGACATTTGTGTTATCTCTTTCGCAAATTAAAACAGAAAAATAAGGTCACGGAAGAAATGTTGAAACAGAAATGGCTCATGGTTTGTTTGAAAACCACGCCCAAGACACAGAAAAGATAGAATATCATCAGAGTAAGTCACTAGAGCTGTTTAAATATTTGGAAACATTGAAATAAGAGTCGGATTATGGCTGGAGTGGCAGTAAATATTGAACATTAAGGCTTGTTCCAAATCAAATATTACGTTTTCATGAGAATAGAAGAAGACTGGGCGATACGGGCAAACAGTAAAAGCTCAATTCCCTCATTTTCCAGATAACTTTACAGATTTAAGTGATTATTTACTCCTGCTATTTGGTCTAAAAAGGCAATTCAAGTGTAATTTCTACTGTTTGATGTAATGTTTACTATGTTTTAATAATTAATGCTAACACAAAGCAATGATAGCAAAACAGCAGCAGCAATAAAGCAGTTTAAGTTTAATGTCTTTTAGTTTTAGACAGTGCTCTTGTCAAGACCAAGTGAGACCAGGTCAAGACCGAGTCAAGACCAGAACCAGTGCACAATACACTGTAATACAAGGGAAAAGTTGTCTAAACAGTCCAAGTCCAGACTCATGGAGGTTAGTGTTTAGTGAAGGAGGCAGAGTTAGAACAAGATTTAATAAAATATAAAATGATTTAGGCTTTAATTCAATCCCAA
>JAWCTZ010000214.1:0-59459 GCA_036850595.1 Rhyacichthys aspro | reverse complement strand
TGCCAAATAACGCTCTTCCACTGGAGAAAACAGCAGTGGCACTTTCTGAGATCAAAACCCCGGAGAAGGACGGCCTCGGCGGCAGGTCCGTGTCCCGCCCGTCCTCGTCCGCCCCGCTGCTGTGCCAGGTCTTCCCGGTGAGCGGCAGGTCCGGCGGGGTCATCTCGGCGATAGTCCAGGCGTCTCCCAAACCCATCCTGGTGAGCTCCGAGTGCCTCAGGCGCCGTGATGCTGGTGGTGCCGCAGACGACGCAGGTGGGGGTCACTCTGGGCAGCACCAAGCTCCTGCCGCTGGCCCCGGCGCCGGTCTACGTCACGACCGGAGCGCGGCGGCGCGGGGATGACGGCGACCACGGCGGTAGCGGCGGCGACGGAGTTTTCCAGGAGGAGGAACTACGTGTGCAACTTCCCCGGCTGCAAGAAGACGTACTTCAAGAGCTCGCACCTGAAGGCTCACCTGAGGACGCACACAGGTGAACGGCAGCTCTAGGACTGGGTTACACTGGTTTTGATCTGGTTTAAGACGGGATTAGAACTGGTTCATCCCTGGTTTTGGAAGTTTGAAGTTTAGCCCTGATATTTGACCCTTTGAGTCTTGCCTTAGTTTTGGGTTAGACCTGGTTTAGACCTTAGTTTGAACTGGTTTATTACTGGGTTAGTTAGGTGGTAGTTAAGACTTGGTTTGGACTTATTTTATCCCTGGACTAGGGTTAGTACTACTTTGGTCTAGTGTTAGACCTGGTTTAAATCTGGTGTTGTCCAGATTTTGTGTTGATTTCATCCTGGATTGGTCCTGGTTTATCCCTGGTTTTGGGCTGATTTAGTTGTAGTTTTAGTTAAGATTTGGTTCTGTTTCCTGGTTTAGTCCCGATAAAGTACTTGTTTAGATCAGGTTTAAACAAGTACTTTATCAGGTCAAGGACTTTTTTAAGATCTGGTTTTGTCCAGATTTAAGCCTGGTTTATTGCTAGTTTAAACCTAGTCTTGATTTAATCCTGGTTAAGTCTAAATTTAGATTTGGTTTAGACCAGATTTAGTCCTGTTTCTCAGCTTCAGTCTGGGTTCTGTCCTAGTTTAGATCTAGTTTAGACCTGGTTCAGACCCGTTTCAGTTCTGCCTTGGTCTCGTTCTAGACCTGGTTTATCTCTAGTTTAGACCCAGGCTTGATTTAATCCTGGTTGAGTCCTGGTTCAGTCCTGGTCCTGGTCTGTAACCGGTCTTGTGTGTTTTTCAGGGGAGAAGCCGTTCAGCTGCCACTGGGAAGGCTGCGATAAGAGTTCGCTCGCTCTGCGAACTCTCGCGTCACCGTCGCACTCACACCGGCGAGAAGAAGTTCGCCTGCTCCGTGTGCGACCGCCGCTTCATGCGCAGCGACCACCTGACCAAACACGCGCGCCGTCACATGACCGCCAAGCGTGCCCATCGTCGTGGGCGACCGGCCAACGAGACCTCAGCAAAGTGACCGCCGTCAACCAATCACAGCCGGACCTCAGCGGCGCGGTGGGCGTCCTGCTGCCCTCGGCCAATTAGAACACAGCTCTCAGGACGGGCTCAGCCAATCAGCCTTTACTACAAAACAACAGAGGAACGACACAGGCTACGGCTGCGTTCTACACTGGAAAAACTGTTTAGAAAAAAGAAAATAGCAGTTTAAAGCATCAAGGCCACATTTAGAGAAAAAAACATCTGTTATATTTAAAAGACTTTGCAAAATGCACCAATATGGTTCAAGTAAACTTAGATTAGTGCTAAAAACTGAGGTAGGAGGAGTTTTATTGCACTATTTCAAATTAAAACTTAAGTAAACTTTATATCTATAGCGCTTTATAAAGATAAAAATCACACAGTGCAGTTTTCCAGCAACATAAAATAAATAAAAACAAGTTAAACCAGTAAAGAATCAAACCTGAAAAGCCCAGTTTAACTAAAAGAGTCTACAGCTGCTTTTTAACAGTTGGCTTCACGCAACTTTTTGCTTTAGGCACAGATTTATTAAAACAATTAAAAACATAATTAGAACAATCAAGTTGGAAAGAAATAAAAGTGTGAATAATTAGACTTTGATAACATTTCTCTTGTTTTAGAGATGTTCCACGAGTGATAAAAACAGGTTTTGACCAGTGTCCTGAGCCTCACACAGATGATATACTTCTACAAATGGAACAGTTACAGGAGCCTCACAGCGCCCCCTACAGGACATGACCCTCATACAGTGGTTCATAAACAAATTCTAACAAACTCTTGGAAACTGTGAGTCAGGATTCACTTTGAAAAATAATCAAAGGAGGCAAAAATAGGAAGAAAAATGGACAAATGCAATTTAATAGCAATAGAAATGAGGAAAACTGGGCTAAAAATAAATGAAGAAAGACCTGTACAAAATAAAGTATAAAGCAAAAATGAAGTGATGGCTTACTCCAAAATTTTAAACTTTATTCTCATATAATCTATTTCTTTTCTCTTTCGATGTGGCCTTTAGATGCAGCAGTAAATCTTAGTCATTTTTAAGAATTCATTCCATTTGTCACCACCAGCCGGCAACAGCGAAGCGAAAGTACAACCTTTAAAAACTTTCAAACCAGCACAACTTTACTCTCACACTCCACCGTCTCCATCACATCGTCTGTCTTGTTTTTTGTTTTGGTCTAAACGCAGTCGTAGCCACTTCCCGCTCAACTCAGGACTTTTTTTTTTTTTTTTCCACAAACACATTTCTGTCGAGGAGGAGACGAAGAAGAAGAAATGGCTGCTACTAAACTAAACACACAAACCTGACATTGCACTGGATTTTTTAACTATATCAAAAAAAAAAAACTACAGCTGTTTTTTGTACTCTCTCTGTCTGTATAATATATGTTTACTCCGTTTGTACAGGTTAGAAATTTATGCACTCTTCTTTATGTTTTGCCAAAGTCTCTTATTATTGATATTACCCTCTTTTCTGTTCGTCCGCTTTTTGTAAATACTGTACATAAATCGATATCTATTTGAATGTTAAGTGTATTCCAACTGCATTTAATGACTTGATATTCGTCGTATTCCTCACTGTGATACTACCTACTACTTTGCGTTTTATTATTGTAATTATTACTATTTAAAAAGCATTTGTTGAGGAAGACGTGCTGTTTTTTCATTGGCCCATAGTGTAGCCAGTCAGAAGATACCTCATGTTATTAAATGTTATACATCTTATATCGGAATAATACCATTTCTGAACATTTGCCTGTAAACGACTATGAAGAATAAGGCTTTTTAATAAAAAAAAAAATCATACTGTAACTTGTGTTGGTTTGATTTACTTTTAACAGGTTTAGTTGGATTGCATTGGGTTTTAGTTGGATTAGAACAGGTTTTAGTTGGATTTGAACAAGTTTTAGAAGATTTGAACAAGTCTTAGGTGGTGTAAAACAGGTTTTAGTTGGATTTAAACATGTTTTTTGTCAGAACAAGTTTTAGTTGGATTAGAACAGGTTTTAATTGATTTTTAGTTGGATTTGAACAAGTTTTAGGTGGATTAGCACAGGTTTTAAGTGGATTTGAAAAGGTTGTAGGTGAATTAAAACAGGTTTTAGTTTGATTTTAACAGGCTTTATGTGGATTTGAACAACTATTATTTAGTCTGAGCAGGTTTTAGTTGGATTTTAACAGGCTTTATTTGGTTTGAGCAGGTTTTAGTTGGATTTAGACAGGTTTTCATACAGTCTTTAAAATAAAATAAAAATACAAATAGTTTAGTCCTGGTTTAGTCTTTGGTTGAATTTAGCTCAGTCCTTGAATTAGTCCTGGTTTAGTTCCAGTGAGAGCTTTTTCTGTAATTTAATGTAAATCAAAGAAACAACAGAACTTTTTTAAAAACTAAGGTCGATCCCAGACGTCCCCTCAATCCGGATTAAACGTCATTATTTCCTCTTCTCGCTGAATGTGGGTCAACCCGTGACGGTATGAGGCCATAAACCCGTTTCTAAAACCGGGTTAAATCTTACATAAACGCGTGAACGGTCGCTGGGAAGCCACTGCGGTGCTTCGCGGTTACACAACCCGCTCTTTGTGCACTGTACCTCGGTCTCTCTGCCCGCGGCGCCCGGTAACAGCGCTCAGCCAATCAGGAGGCGCCTCACGGGGGGTGTGACCAATCAGAGCGCAGTGACGGCCCGCCCTTCTGCCTTACTGACCGATATATAGCGGCGCCAAAGAAAATAACAGGAAACTGCGGCGAGGTCTGCGGCGACACCGTGTGGACAAGAGAGGAACTGCAGTTTGTGACGAAGACGCTTTATTTCTATGGAAAACTACAAAGACCTGGTTTAGTCCTGGTTTAGAACTAGTTTAGACTTGGTTTCGACCAGGTGTAGTCCTGGATTTAGTTCTTGTTATAGTACAGTTTCGTTTGCTCGTTTTGATTTAGCTCTGGTTTTTCGTTTAGGCCTTGTTTACACTGGGCCAAGTCTAAGTTTAGACCAGATGTAGTCCTATTTTTTAATTTGGGTTTAGCTTAGCTGCTTTGGTTTTGGCGTAGGCCTGGTTTAGTCCTCCTTTAGATCTAGTCGGCTAATGTTTTATTCTAGGTTTCCAATAAATTAGTTTTGGTTCAGTGTCGCATTTGCCCGGTTTGTTCAAATATGTTGTATGTATTATTTGGTTTAATCCTGTTTTAGTCTATTTTTCAACCTATTTCCTCGTCCGTCCGCTAGGGGGCGCATTGTACACACTTTTTCTTTAGACAACAGCTGATTCACCGCTGTTTCCGGTTGAAGGATGTAAACAATCCTAATTTACAGGAAGAGGAAGAATTTAGAGGGAAAACAGGGCTTGTATTGTTCCATGTGAGACTCACAAAACTCAGGTACAAAACGGCATCACTAAACACAGTTAAAATCCTAAACGTAGTGTGTAGGTTCTCTTTTGTGACATATGGAAATTATGTTGGATTTATCAATTTGACGCAATAATGACGACTTTGTACTCACTAAATGCTGGCACATTCAAGACTTTTATGTAGATTGAAGCTATGCTATCTTCAATATATAGCGTTAAAAGGCGTATTTGGATGTGAATAACTTCTATAGTTATAGAATCCTTGCTGTATTCTGTTTATTTATGTCGCAGAAGCATTAATGTCTCGTTTTGTTGCTAAATCACCCCATGATTAATATAATTCTGAACTATTAAAGCCTTGTAATCAGATTTACGATATTTGATGATGAAGAATGGCCAGAAGTGACAGCGCCATTGTTTGACTGAAAAAGAAAACCGCGCTGGCGGGAAACAAAGGAGACATTTGTTACTATTTGGTTTTCCAAATGTTAATATTTCTTATTATGTAGAGCCTTTTAAGAGTTTAATGGCAGTAATCGGTTGATTAAACATGATATACACATTTATACACCTCAGGTCACAATAATATAAGCTAATGACGGAGAACATACGGGAAAGAAGGGGAAATAACACTTGACATCAAATAAATGAGCATTTCTTTCTTTTTTATTCATGATTTTCTTACTGGTTTGTGATTCTCATACATTCATCCTATTGTTGAAAGCTGAAATGTTACCAAACTCATTATTTTAATGCTTTCGTAACCTTTCTTTTGTGGCTGTTTGGTAACACTAAACGGCAGCAGCTGAATTTGGATTTCCCGCTAGAAGAACCGGATGTGACGTTTCTTCGTTGTTTCTGATTGGTTCTCGTTGCTCTGCGAGTTAAAGCCCTCAGAAAACCAAAATATTCTCCTTAAAACCAGCGATAAAAGCGGCGTTTTGCTTTGACATTTTACTAGTAAGTGTTTACAACCACACATGTCTAAAATATGAGCTAAAATGTTGATTTACTTTTGAATAGTATGAGTTTTGTAACGTTTCTTTGCTGGTTTTCATAATCCCCGCACGAAGCGTACGATCTGATTGGCTGTGTGTGTTTAAAGCCCCTCCTCGAGCCGCGTTCTGATTGGTCAGCAGAGTTCTAGCGCCAAGATTTCAATAAAAAGGCGAGCGGACAACAAACGCCGCTTCAGTCTGTCTCCTTTCTGTTTGCTCTTAGCTTAGATTAGACTTTGTAGTTCACGTTTTACTCTTTTAATTTACTTTTATTTATTCTCTCTTAACCTTTTAACTGAACTGTAAAGATGCTGTCCGCTCGCTCTCCTTTGTCCGTGAAGAATGAAAACGTAGTGAGCAGTAAAATGAGCGGCATGTCTCTGGACAAAGAAAACACGGTAAGAATTATTATTGAATATGCCTTAAACTCTTATTTACAGAACAAACCAGACGTGGATTCACAGTTTAGACTCTCTTACTTCTACTTTTGTGTTTTTAACTCTGGTGTTGAATATTACAGCCTCCCAGCCTGAACAACACCCGGATCTTAGCTTCAAAAACGGCGCGGAAAATCTTCTCCGACGCCTCGGTAAGTGTTTTAAAAACCTCTAAAAACTGTAATTTATGAATATATCTGTTAAACACACCTGGAGTTTTAAGCTTAGGGTGTTTTATTTGAGCTAAAAGGCGGTGTTTGTGAAGACGTGGCGCCTAAAGTGCGGCTTTTCTGGCGCCAACAGCTGATCAGTCAGAGATGAGCTTCTGCAGATTTACTCAGATTTCTGCAGAAAAATCAACAGTTTATCTTTAACAAACTACTAAACATGACCTGTTTTATTGAGATTAAACCACACTTTTACCAATTTACCACAAATGCAGTTGTCATTACTGCTTCTGTTTGAATCTAAGACTTATTTTATGACCAAATGGATAAAATACAAACAAGAGGTTTTATTAAAGTCTCATTGAGTCCAAACCAGGAAGAGACCAGAACTAGCTGCATGTTTTTAGGGTTTGCATTATGATCAAATGATTCTTTTAGGGTTTATACCTTCGTTTAAAAAAAAAGGTCAAACGGTAAGAAACTTCAAATCAGATTCATCTCAAGACAATGTTTGGCAGGATTTCTATTTGTGTATAATGTGGTTTCCTTTTTATTTAAGTGAATATTTGTTGTTTTCAGCCAAAGTCTGTAGAGAAGAGCCGTTCTCAGGAGGAGCCTTTGCTGAAGGAAAACCCACGGCGCTTTGTCATCTTCCCCATTCAGTACCACGACATCTGGCAGATGTACAAGAAGGCCGAGGCCTCCTTCTGGACGGCTGAGGAGGTACTGGAGACTAGAATACACTGTGAACAGATTTACTCACAAACTATCCCTGCAGCTGCATTAGAGCCATAAAAGGAACTTTAAATGGACTTTAAAAGTATTACCAGCTTCAGGAGGAGCCATACACTATATTTACTTCAACAGTCTGTTTTCTGCAGGATATTTCTTAGTGAAGCTTGTATACATTACTCATTTTAATTCAGTTCCATTGCACTCCACTCACAACAGTCACTGTCTGTTTTTTCTTGTTCTATTCAAAGGTTGTTGAATATTCATCCTTCTGTGTGTGTTAAAGGTGGACCTGTCCAAAGACCTGCAGCACTGGGAGTCTCTGAAGGACGAGGAGCGCTTCTTCATTTCTCACGTCTTGGCCTTTTTCGCCGCCAGCGACGGCATCGTCAACGAAAACCTGGTCAGAGTCTGCTTCACTGTATTTACACAGAGACTCCACAAAGAAAACCCAGTCTATTCCACAAACCAAAGCACACCTTCACAGGCTGAAGCTCTCTAAACTCCACTGTAGATCTCTTGGAGATGTTTTAGAGGGATTAGGTTCATGGAGCTTTGACTTCACTGTTTGCTGCACATTTGTGTTGAACCCTGTCCTGTTGTTCCCTCTGTGGCCACCAGGTGGAGCGCTTCACTCAGGAGGTGCAGGTGACGGAGGCGCGCTGCTTCTACGGTTTCCAGATCGCGATGGAGAACATCCACTCAGAGATGTACAGCCTCCTGATCGACACCTACATCAAGGACCCTCAGGAGAGGTTTGTCTGAGCTCTTTCTCCACAGAAGCCTTTTCTGAGTCTCTGTCGTCGCTCGGACTCTAACTCTGTGTGTTTTCTCCTGTTGCACCTGTGTCTGTAGAGAATACCTGTTCAACGCCATCGAGACTCTGCCCTGTGTCAAGAAGAAGGCCGACTGGGCCATGGACTGGATCGGCCACAAGAGCGCCTCCTACGGTAAGGACCGCCTCACCTCTGTCCCTGGGTTTAAACAGGTGTTAGAAGGATTTGAACAGGTTTTATCTGGATTCAAGCCTTTTATTTGAATTTACTTATAGATTTGGGGTAGATTTTAGTTAAAAAGGGTTGAATTTGAGTCAAGCTTTACTTGAGTTTGGATTGATTTTGCAGGTTTTAATAGAACTGGGTTGGATTTAAATGGGTTTTAGTGGGTTTTAGGTGGACGTGAGCCCCTTTTTTTGGGGGGTCTTAAACGGTCTCCCTGTGTTCTTCAGGAGAGCGGGTGGTGGCCTTCGCGGCTGTGGAGGGCATCTTTTTCTCTGGATCCTTTGCCTCCATTTTCTGGCTCAAGAAACGAGGCCTGATGCCGGGACTGACCTTCTCCAACGAACTCATCAGTCGCGACGAGGTACTGCCCCCTGCCCCGGGTTTATTTACCCCTCCTCATTAATATATCTCTAACATGTATGACGCGTGTTTTAATGGGGGTCTCTCTCAGGGTCTTCACTGTGACTTCGCGTGTCTCATGTTCAAACACCTTCAGAACAAACCCAGCTCTGAAACCGTGTCTAAGATCATCGCTGACGCCGTCTCCATCGAACAGGTGACCCTCACTTCTCTGAAGACCCTCGTTAAACTGAAAACACGTCTGGTTCCGTTTGTTCTGAGCCTAAAGCCTGTGTTTGCTGTAATTCCCAGGAGTTCCTGACGGAGGCGCTGCCCGTGAAGCTGATCGGGATGAACTGTGAGCTCATGAAGCAGTACATCGAGTTTGTGGCCGATCGACTGCTGCTGGAGCTCGGCTTCGACAAGGTACAGTCACCGGGTCCGGACGGGTTCAAACGGGTTTTAAAGGGGTTTTACTGGGATCGGACCTGGTTTTCCTCTGGTGCGGGGATGATCTGCGCAGGGGTACGGACCTCAGCTGAAGATGGGGGCTGAGTCTGTTCTGTTCAGAGACAGTGGTCACTGACGCAGAGCAGCACGAAACTGACGCTAAACTGAGCACCGCACGGATCTGAACCGGTTTTAGTTGGACTAGACTCTTGTCCCTCCCAAAGATACGTCCTAAAGAAAGTAGTGTCTGACGTTAACACATGACGCAGAGTAAAAAAGATTAGCCTTGTGTCATTTCCCACAATGCATCACTGTCCCTGTCTCCGGCAGGTTTACAAAGCGGAGAACCCCTTCGACTTCATGGAGAACATCTCTCTGGAGGGAAAGACCAACTTCTTTGAGAAGAGAGTGGGCGAGTACCAGAGGATGGGGCTCATGTCTGGGCCCAGCGACAACACCTTCAGACTGGACGCAGACTTCTGAGGCTCCCGACCAATCGGGACGCTCCGTAGGAACTAAAGAGGCTAAAACGACAGCCTCATGGACTAAATACACTTGAAGCTGATCACAAACTGAAGTTAATGAAAATTCAACCTCCACAGCATCAAAAATCAGCCGAGCCTCCAGCTGTCGTCTTCAATAAACACATAGGGACCAAGTTTTAGTCTTTTTTATTTTGTGTAAAATTAGGATTTTATGATTTCAAAGAGCTATAGACAGAGTCAGATGCTAAACTCTTGCATTAATCTAATTAACGACACCTCAAAAGCACCAAGTTGTTGGCCCTTTTTCGAAAATCTTTGTGTTGGTTTTATTGTAGTTTAAATGTTGCTGAAAGCCACTCCTGTTTTTCTTTTTGTGGCTGGTTTGTAAATAAATGTAAATAGGAACATATAGATTTACAGACATATGGCTTTAGCTGTTTTTAGATATTTTTGTGGTTTGTACAGATTTGTAATGATTTTGTAATAAAATATTAAAACCACAGCTTCTTTGTGTTGAACCTGATTTTTATACAAACTAATGTGAAAAATCACATCAAATCTTTTTAAACCTGAGAATCCATAAAGAGCAAATATCAAATGTTAAATTAAAGGAAACACTTTTTCAAATTCAACCTTTTTTGCTTAAAATAAGGGCATCTTGTTTTTCAAAAAGCACTTTTTTTTTTCCTCTTGTACTTAGGGTAATAGATACAAAAATCAATTGTCACAAGTTTTTGCTAAAATTCAAATTGCTTGTTAATTTAATTTAAAAAAAGCTGACATTTTCAAATCTGTGGGAAAAACGTTTTTCTATTGTTGGACCAATCTAATTTAAACTGAGGACTTGTTGACCTATTTAAAAAGTGGCTCAAATAAAACAAAAACAAAAATAGCTGAAAAAACGGCTTTCCTTTTAGAAACCACATGCATTTATTTATTATTCACTGTTTCTGAGAAAACAAGGCGTATGTTGTGAATCTGTTTAAATCAAACAGACTCATTTTATTCAATGCTCTTCATCTTTTTAGGTTCAATCACAAAACATACAAATAAGTTTACACAGAAACAACATTCACCTGAAAAATCACTGCAAAGTTATTGGTTGTAGTCAGATTTAGCATCACCAGCTACATTAAAGTGGTCATTATTTTGGAAAAAGTGAGTAAAAAAGTGCCTTCATTAATTAAACTGGAAAAAGGAATGTATTACAGACGTGCAAGGATGTATAGTATTGTCGTTACGTAGTGATGTCATCAGGTCACAGCAGCCTGACCTCCTCCAGGGTCAAGTCTCCGGTGACCTCCAGCTGCGAGACCAGGCTCAGGTCCTGGACTCGGTGTTTGTACTCGAACTGGTGCGTCCCGTTTACGGCGACTTTGAACTGGACCGGGTCGACCAGAACGATCATCTGAAAACAAATAAATCTGACTAAAACCTGTTCAAATCTGACCAAAACCTGTTCTAATCCAACTAAAACCTGAAGAAAACCTGTTCAAATCCAACTAAAACCTGTTCAAATCCATCTGAAACCTGTTCAAATCCATCTGAAACCTGTGAGGGTAGGATGGATTAGGGCCCACCTCGAAGTACTGGTCCGGTCCGAAGGGGAAGTCCTGGATCTGAGCCTCCTCTGGACCCCAACAGTCCGACAGAAACGAGTTCCGCACAAACAGCTTCTTCTTCGGACGAGGATTTAAGTGAAGAGCTATGTCTCTGCTGTTCCCCACTCTCAGGTTTATACACAAACTGAGAAAAACCAGGACAAAACCAGTCAGAACCAGGTCAGAACCAGGATCAATCCAGGTCTAACCCCGTCTAACCTCTGAGCGCTGTGATTGGTCCGTCCTCTCACTGTGAGGCTGCGTCCCGGACTCAGGCCTTTGATGATCTCTGCTCTGAACGGGACGCTCTGAAACGAAGCAGAACATGACTCAGCAAAATGACAACAGAGAAATGACGACAAAAAAAGAGAAAAATAAAAGACTGACCAGGTCTCTGCTCGAGGGGAGGAGCTTCTGAGACAAACAGAAACAGATCAGAACAAGGCTTTCACCAAAACAGAGTAAAACCTGTTCAAATCCAACTAAACCCTGTTCAAATCCATCTAAAACCTGTTCAAATCCAACTGAAACCTGTTCAAATCCATCTAAAACCTGTTCAAATCCAACTGAAACCTGTTCAAATCCATCTAAAACCTGTTCAAATCCAACTGAAACCTGTTCAAATCCAACTAAAGCCTTTTTAAATTCAACTAAAACCTGTTCAAATCAAACCCAACTGAATTGAAAACATACTCATATTGCAACTCATGTTTGAGCCCCGACAGAAACAGAGTTGTTCTTACGTTGAGTTCAGAGGAGTTTCTAGCTTCAGTCACAGTCGGAGACACCACGCTCTGGAAACACAAGAACACACAGGACTTTCCTCATGAATATTCATCCAACACGTCTCTTTTATAATGTCATTCCTCAAACTGACCGCAGCAGGTAGAACAGCGATGGCCTGGACCTTAACCTTCCCCTGAATCAGCAGCGTGTCCACTCGCTCCAGCTCCACACGGTGTTTATACTCGAGAAGATGAGCCCCGTTCACTGCCACCTGCAGAAAGACACAAAAACACTGAAAACACCTGCAGAAAGACAGAAAACACCTGCAGAAAGACACAAAAACACTGAAAACACTTGACCTTGTACTCGTCGGTCTGGACCAGGACGACCAGCTCGAAGGCGGCCCCGGGTCTGAAGGGCATCGTGTGGAGGATCTGCTCCCGGCCCCAGCGCTCCTTCATCAGAGAGTTACACACCACACAAGACCGGCTCACTCTGGGGTTAAAGTGGAACGCCACATCCGCCCGGGGCTTCACGCTGGAGCCACACGTCAGGTCCACCTGGAACCTGACAGATCAGAACCAGGGTTAGAGTCCGCCTGAGAGACCAGACTGAGGGTTAGGGTCCACCTGAGAGACCAGACTGAGGGTTAGAGTGCACCTGAGAGACCAGACTGAGGGTTAGAGTGCACCTGAGAGACCAGACTGAGGGTTAGAGTGCACCTGAGAGACCAGACTGAGGGTTAGAGTGCACCTGAGAGACCAGACTGAGGGTTAGAGTCCACCTGAGAGACCAGACTCAGGGTTAGAGTGCACCTGAGAGACCAGACTGAGGGTTAGAGTGCACCTGAGAGACCAGAACCAGGGTTAGAGTGCACCTGAGAGACCAGAACCAGGGTTAGAGTGCACCTGAGAGACCAGAACCAGGGTTAGAGTGCACCTGAGAGACCAGAACCAGGGTTAGAGTGCACCTGAGAGACCAGACTTAGGGTTAGAGTCCACCTGAGAGACCAGACTGAGGGTTTGAGTGCACCTAAGAGATCAGACTAAACCAGTACTAAAGGTCCAAACCAGAACTAAACCAGGTCTAAACCAGGTCCAAACCAGGACTAAACCAGGTCTAAACCAGGACTTACCTGTCCACATCTGAAGGCAGTAATCCCTGAATCAGCAGCATTTCTCCGGGAGCTAATCCTCCGAGGATGGTTCCGGCGAATGGCACCATCTGCAACAAAACAAGAAACGTTGTGTCTTCTGTTAAAAATTCAAATACAGCACTTTTACACCATTAAACATTTAAAAATGCCTCAGAGTGTATTTATTCTAATATACCAGACTCTGTAAATCAATATTTAGTAAAAAAAGAGTCACTTTAGAGTCATGATTATCGAAAACCATTTAAAATTAATATTAATGAGAAGGAAAGGATCTGAAACAGGCCTGTTCTAGGATTAAAAAGAGAAAACACTGGAGAGACGTGGTTAATCAGATAAGTTTAAAGAAACAACGTGACTCACATTATTATCTCGTGATTCTTTCTAAAAATACAGAACAAAAACCGCCCAAAAACCAGGACTAGACCAGGTCTACACATGGACTGAGTCAACAACAAAACAAACCAGGACTAAACAAACAAGGACTAAATCATGACTGAACCAGAGCTAAACGACTCTACCAACGTTAAATATGACTTAGCCTTTTATTAAGAATCTTCATTTATAAACAACGACTTTGGATTTACTTTATTCTGTTTTGTAGCATTTATGTTGTTATAACCAAACAGTGAAAAGATAAATAACAGGCCGAATCCAAGAGTGCTTTCCCTAAATTCAAAACTGTGTCTAAACCACATTAAACTTGCTTTTTACTGCTTTAAAACAGCGAGTGATTCTGAAACTACGCGTTATTTTCGCTGAGACTGACTCTGAGCTAGAACAGTTTTTATGGAAGAATAGTTCGCGACACCTTCTTTACGCAACAATATTATATTTATAAAGATTAAAAAACATGACAGTCTGATGTATTTAAAATAATAGCATAAATAAAAGTCTTACCGGATTCACAAATGTCTGTCTCGGGTTTGAAATCGACATTTTTAGAGAAAAATCTACAACTATTCACCGCTCCCTCCGTTTCTGTTTACTTCCTGGATGTGGAGTACGCATGCGCATTCGTAACGCAACCGTAAACTAAACAAATCAATAAATTACTAAATAAATGGATAAAAGGGTTATTATAAATTATTTTTCTAAAAGTGAATTACACATAAATCATAGTAAATTATTGTAAAACAGGATCATTAAGTGTTGAAAAATGGCGTTTCTTGGAGTTACGTCATGACGTTGCGTCGCGTCTTTTGATCCTAATAAAGTTTAATATTAACCCGCTTTAATTTTTGTGCTTCATGTTCTCTGATGTTTGTTTTGTCTGCGCAGCTCAGACCAGTACAAGCTTTATTTTGTGCCACTTGTTTTCAGCTCATATTAGTGTCTGTTATATTGAATCATAATTGATCAATAAACCAAGACATAAATAATAATGAGGTCAGTGAGGACTTGTATTAAAAATTATGATCTTAGGATTCTTTATTTATTCAAAAATATTACTTGGTTTAAGGAATATTTTTCAGATTTAGACACTTAATAAAATATCCCAGTTATGTACTGCTAACATCAGTTTTTCTCTCTATATATTTATATACACAAATATTTTATAGATACATTCAGAAGAGTTCATGTCAGAGTCTAAGTTGCTCAGACAAACTTGTTTTTTTTATTTACTTCAGTCTGGACCAAGAATAAATGAACCCTGTTGTTTAGTAAAAACAATGCAGAGACATGACTGAAGTGCACTTACATTTATTACAAACTACACAATAAAATACATTATAAAACAATATAAAACCTCTACAATTAGTTACAGGTTTCTGGTTTTGGTCAAAAACAAAACCAGAATCAGATCAAAAGCTATGTTCCTTTTCCAGAAAGAAAAGTTAATTCAGATGATACACGAGAACTATCAAGAATACAGCCCAAAAAGACCATTTAAAAGGTGTTGGAAAAGGCTAGAAGAGTTTTAGCAGTTCCTCCAGGTGTAAACCTTTTAAATATGTGCCTAAAGCTCTTTGAAATCATAAAATTCAAATTTATTTTACACAAAAAAAGACTAAAACTTGGTCCCTATGTGTTTATTGAAGACGACAGCTGGAGGCTCGGCTGATTTTTGATGCTGTGGAGGTTGAATTTTCATTAACTTCAGTTTGTGATCAGCTTCAAGTGTATTTAGTCCATGAGGCTGTCGTTTTAGCCTCTTTAGTTCCTACGGAGCGTCCCGATTGGTCGGGAGCCTCAGAAGTCTGCGTCCAGTCTGAAGGTGTTGTCGCTGGGCCCAGACATGACCCCCATCCTCTGGTACTCGCCCACTCTCTTCTCAAAGAAGTTGGTCTTTCCCTCCAGAGAGATGTTCTCCATGAAGTCGAAGGGGTTCTCCGCTTTGTAAACCTGCCGGAGACAGGGACAGTGATGCATTGTGGGAAATGACACAAGGCTAATCTTTTTTACTCTGCGTCATGTGTTAACGTCAGACACTACTTTCTTTAGGACGTATCTTTGGGAGGGACAAGAGTCTAGTCCAACTAAAACCGGTTCAGATCCGTGCGGTGCTCAGTTTAGCGTCAGTTTCGTGCTGCTCTGCGTCAGTGACCACTGTCTCTGAACAGAACAGACTCAGCCCCATCTTCAGCTGAGGTCCGTACCCTGCGCAGATCATCCCGCACCAGAGGAAAACCAGGTCCGATCCCAGTAAAACCCCTTTAAAACCCGTTTGAACCCGTCCGGACCCGGTGACTGTACCTTGTCGAAGCCGAGCTCCAGCAGCAGTCGATCGGCCACAAACTCGATGTACTGCTTCATGAGCTCACAGTTCATCCCGATCAGCTTCACGGGCAGCGCCTCCGTCAGGAACTCCTGGGAATTACAGCAAACACAGGCTTTAGGCTCAGAACAAACGGAACCAGACGTGTTTTCAGTTTAACGAGGGTCTTCAGAGAAGTGAGGGTCACCTGTTCGATGGAGACGGCGTCAGCGATGATCTTAGACACGGTTTCAGAGCTGGGTTTGTTCTGAAGGTGTTTGAACATGAGACACGCGAAGTCACAGTGAAGACCCTGAGAGAGACCCCCATTAAAACACGCGTCATACATGTTAGAAATATATTAATGAGGAGGGGTAAATAAACCCGGGGCAGGGGGCAGTACCTCGTCGCGACTGATGAGTTCGTTGGAGAAGGTCAGTCCCGGCATCAGGCCTCGTTTCTTGAGCCAGAAAATGGAGGCAAAGGACCCAGAGAAAAAGATGCCCTCCACAGCCGCGAAGGCCACCACCCGCTCTCCTGAAGAACACAGGGAGACCGTTTAAGACCCCCCCAAAAAAAGGGGCTCACGTCCACCTAAAACCCACTAAAACCCATTTAAATCCAACCCAGTCCTATTAAAACCTG
The DNA here is from genome assembly GCA_036850595.1 of Rhyacichthys aspro. Classification (NCBI taxonomy): domain Eukaryota; kingdom Metazoa; phylum Chordata; class Actinopteri; order Gobiiformes; family Rhyacichthyidae; genus Rhyacichthys; species Rhyacichthys aspro. The sequence continues at coordinate 43,212 of JAWCTZ010000214.1, read as the reverse complement.
CAAAATCAATCCAAACTCAAGTAAAGCTTGACTCAAATTCAACCCTTTTTAACTAAAATCTACCCCAAATCTATAAATAAATTCAAATAAAAGGCTTGAATCCAGATAAAACCTGTTCAAATCCTTCTAACACCTGTTTAAACCCAGGGACAGAGGTGAGGCGGTCCTTACCGTAGGAGGCGCTCTTGTGGCCGATCCAGTCCATGGCCCAGTCGGCCTTCTTCTTGACACAGGGCAGAGTCTCGATGGCGTTGAACAGGTATTCTCTACAGACACAGGTGCAACAGGAGAAAAGACACAGAGTTAGAGTCCGAGCGACGACAGAGACTCAGAAAAAGCTTCTGTGGAGAAAGGTCAGACAAACCTCTCCTGAGGGTCCTTGATGTAGGTGTCGATCAGGAGGCTGTACATCTCTGAGTGGATGTTCTCCATCGCGATCTGGAAACCGTAGAAGCAGCGCGCCTCCGTCACCTGCACCTCCTGAGTGAAGCGCTCCACCTGGTGGCCACAGAGGGAACAACAGGACAGGGTTCAACACAAATGTGCAGCAAACAGTGAAGTCAAAGCTCCATGAACCTAATCCCTCTAAAACATCTCCAAGAGATCTACAGTGGAGTTTAGAGAGCTTCAGCCTGTGAAGGTGTGCTTTGGTTTGTGGAATAGACTGGGTTTTCTTTGTGGAGTCTCTGTGTAAATACAGTGAAGCAGACTCTGACCAGGTTTTCGTTGACGATGCCGTCGCTGGCGGCGAAAAAGGCCAAGACGTGAGAAATGAAGAAGCGCTCCTCGTCCTTCAGAGACTCCCAGTGCTGCAGGTCTTTGGACAGGTCCACCTTTAACACACACAGAAGGATGAATATTCAACAACCTTTGAATAGAACAAGAAAAAACAGACAGTGACTGTTGTGAGTGGAGTGCAATGGAACTGAATTAAAATGAGTAATGTATACAAGCTTCACTGCAGAAAACAGACTGTTGAAGTAAATATAGTGTATGGTTCCTCCTGAAGCTGGTAATACTTTTAAAGTCCATTTAAAGTTCCTTTTATGGCTCTAATGCAGCTGCAGGGATAGTTTGTGAGTAAATCTGTTAACAGTGTATTCTAGTCTCCAGTACCTCCTCAGCCGTCCAGAAGGAGGCCTCGGCCTTCTTGTACATCTGCCAGATGTCGTGGTACTGAATGGGGAAGATGACAAAGCGCCGTGGGTTTTCCTTCAGCAAAGGCTCCTCCTGAGAACGGCTCTTCTCTACAGACTTTGGCTGAAAACAACAAATATTCACTTAAATAAAAAGGAAACCACATTATACACAAATAGAAATCCTGCCAAACATTGTCTTGACATGAATCTGATTTGAAGTTTCTTACCGTTTTACCTTTTTTTTTTTTTAAACGAAGGTATAAACCCTAAAAGAATCATTTAATCATAATGCAAACCCTAAAAACATGCAGCTAGTTCTGGTCTCTTCCTGGTTTGGACTCAATGAGACTTTAATAAAACCTCTTCTGTTTGTATTTTATCCATTTGTTCATAAAATAAGTCTTAGATTCAAACAGAAGCAGTAATGACAACTGCATTTGTGGTAAATTGGTAAAAGTGTGGTTTAATCTCAATAAAACAGGTCATGTTTAGTAGTTTGTTAAAGATAAACTGTTGATTTTTCTGCAGAAATCTGAGTAAATCTGCAGAAGCTCATCTCTGACTGATCAGCTGTTGGCGCCAGAAAAGCCGCACTTTAGGCGCCACGTCTTCACAAACACCGCCTTTTAGCTCAAATAAAACACCCTAAGCTTAAAACTCCTGGTGTGTTTAACAGATATATTCACAAATTACAGTTTTTAGAGGTTTTTAAAACACTTACCGAGGCGTCGGAGAAGATTTTCCGCGCCGTTTTTGAAGCTAAGATCCGGGTGTTGTTCAGGCTGGGAGGCTGTAATATTCAACACCAGAGTTAAAAACACAAAAGTAGAAGTAAGAGAGTCTAAACTGTGAATCCACGTCTGGTTTGTTCTGTAAATAAGAGTTTAAGGCATATTCAATAATAATTCTTACCGTGTTTTCTTTGTCCAGAGACATGCCGCTCATTTTACTGCTCACTACGTTTTCATTCTTCACGGACAAAGGAGAGCGAGCGGACAGCATCTTTACAGTTCAGTTAAAAGGTTAAGAGATAATAAATTAAAAGAGTAAAACGTGAACTAGAAAATCTAATCTAAGCTAAGAGCAAACAGAAAGGAGACAGACTGAAGCGGCGTTTGTTGTCCGCTCGCCTTTTTATTGAAATCTTGGCGCTAGAACTCTGCTGACCAATCAGAACGCGGCTCGAGGAGGGGCTTTAAACACACACAGCCAATCAGATCGTACGCTTTGTGCGGGGATTATGAAAACCGGCAAAGAAACGTTACAAAACTCATACTATTCAATAGTAAATCAACATTTTAGCTCATATTTTAAACATGTGTGGTTGTAAACACTTACTAGTAAAATGTCAAAGCAAAACGCCGCTTTTATCGCTTGTTTTAAGGAGAATATTTTGGTTTTCTGAGGGCTTTAACTCGCAGAGCAACGAGAACCAATCACAAACAACGAAGAAACGTCACATCCGGTTCTACTAGCGGGAAATCCAAATTCAGCTGCTGCCGTTTAGTGTTACCAAACAGCCACAAAAGAAAGGTTACGAAAGCATTAAAATAATGGGTTTGGTAACATTTCAGCTTTGAACAATAGCATGGATATATAAATGATATAAATCTTAGCGAAACTCATAAATACAACCAATTCAACGGAAATTTAAGTGTCACTTTCCCGCTTTCAATCTTCCCTTTTGTTTACTGTAATTTTAAGGCATTTCTATGACTTATACGGTACAAACCGTTTATAGCTCATATATTATTGTGACCTGAGATGTATAACTGTATTATATGCTGTTACATGGCTGAACTGATATCTAACGTGATCAACTTTTGCTAAATGCCAATAAGGCTACTCACATAGAAGAAAGATATCGGTAATGGACACAAACACGACACTCCAAAACTTTAATTTATGTTCCATACGCTTGTCGTACCTTGAATTTGTTATTTTTACGCTAAAGTACGTTAAGGTGGTTCTTCATTTTCCCTCCTAAAAAAGACAGTTTTGTTTTGTAATTAATGCTAATTTTCACCTTCCCCCGCGAACAGCTGTCATAGCAACTGTTTCCCGGTTACGACGGAGGCGCGTTCTGATTGGCTGTTTTTTGTCAACGGCCACACGCACTGACGCCTTCTAGAGTCTGGGAAGAGCTCAACAACGGAGAAAAGATTTGGCCCAACTTGTGGAGAATTCTTATATATAATATAACTTAAAATGTTTAATAGTATAAATAATAACTTAAAATGTTTCTATTTCATCACATGTACACAACATTACTCTTAGATAAATGTCCTAATATAACCTTTTATCGCATAATAAACGACAGTCTGAGTTCAGAATCAGAGTGAGTCCTCTGTTATTTTCTCCCACTTTCCTCAACGGCACAGACGATCTAGAACCAGAGGTCTACTGTTTCTTGTAAAATCACACAGAAATATTTACAAATAAAGAGTATTCAGTTGTTTTTGCATATGTAAACTGAAAGTAAACTCAGTGTCATGTCTTTGTACAAGCTCAAATTTATTGATTAAAAGGGGAAATGGTAAGAATTAGTGATTGTAAGCGGACGTTTTTGGTTCGTTGTTTCTGTCCGGTAGCTTTAGGCGCACGGACAGTAGAAACATGACAGACAGCAGAGGAGAAAACCCAGAAAACACTAAAAACACACGTGACAACGCGAGCACAGAAAGAGAAGCCGATGAGAAAGTACAGATTTTAAAAGGTGAGATTGATAGCGTTCACGTTTACGTAAAAAATAGCCGTTTATTTTTCCAGAAGGTCAGAATGCAGTCGACCTACACGCCTCTTTTCTAATTAAACTTAAGATATACTGTCTTATTAACAAACCCAGGCGTTTTATTGAAGAGTTTTAAACCCACAGCAAACAATACAGTAAAACTCTTTAGTTATTTTACTAGAATATAATGAAATAGAGTCTTTTTGCTCTGGTTTAGCCCTCGGTTTAGTCACAGTTAAGTCTTAAGTTTTTATGTATTTGCCTTGGTTCAGTCCTGGTTTAGACCTGGTTTAGTCCTGGTTTAGACCTAGTTCAGACCTGGTTCAGTCCTGGTTCAGACCTGGTTCAGACCTGGTTTAGTCCTGGTTTAGACCTAGTTCAGACCTGGTTTAGACCTAGTTCAGACCTGGTTCAGACCTGGTTTAGACCTGGTTCAGCCCTGACAGTGTTTTCTCTGTTGAAGGAGCTGCGTTCCTCTCGACGGCGGCTGCTGCTGGAGTCGTCTTCGGCTTCGGTTCAACTCTGGCTTTGGCCAAAAAGAAGAGTCCAGACTGGTTCAACAAGGTCCTGTTCTAGTCCTGGTTCAGTCTCGGACTCCTTCTGTTCAATCCCTCTGTGCTCCAGCCCTCACCCTGTTTCTGTGTCTCCTCAGGGGGTGATGGCCTCAGCGGCGGCCCCTGAGAGCGGGGCCTCTCTGGCTCTAAGGGCCCTGGGCTGGGGCTCGCTCTGGGCCTGGTGTGGAGTGGGTCTCATCAGTGTCACGGTCTGGAAGCTGCTGGGGGTCCACAGCGTGAGTCGAACTGGGGTCTCATTTTATCACTTTACTGCAGCTTTAGTTGTTTGAGCAGGATCTTTATAAATTGCAGGTTTTTTAGCGTCTTTCTCTGATTCTTTCATTTAAGGGCTAAAGTTTGATTCTACTGCTTTCTGTCTGTTGTTGTGTGACAGTTGTCTGAGTTCAGGCTGAAGATGCAGTCTCTCTTCCCCTCGGTCCCGAAGTCCAGTTCTGGACCGGACTCTGTGGACTGGGACTCTCTGTTTAAACCGAGTCCACCTGCTGCTGACGCTAACACTGAAGCTAACGGAGACTGAACCAGGACACACTCTCCTTCTGTTTCTAAAGGACTGTGTGAAGTTTGTAAATGTCTGTAAATATTTTGTGTTGAATTAAATTATGGTTGATTTTGACATGTCTCGTATTTTAATGTAGTCAGTTTATACTATTCCAATGATCTTGTGTAAACAGCCTCTAAGTCTACAACATCAAAACTAGACTAAAGGAGGGTTAATTAAGCACAAGGGCAGGAATTAAACTGATCTAAAACAGGGCTGAGCCAAAACCACATAGAAAACTAAACTTAGACTCAACTCTGACCAAACTATGACCTTTTGGATGATTTTCACTGAGTTTTTGAGTGTTTTTTGTGAACACAATCACTAGATCAGCCATTCCCAAAGACAAGAGAGACACAACCTACTTAAAAATGAGAAAATCCTGTGAGGGATGACTGCCAAATTGGGACTGACTTTCTTATTTTCTTTCCATACCTTACTTATTTAAACTGGTTCATCTATTATCTATCTACAACAAACATGTCAAACTCAAGGCAATGTTTTATATGGACCTTCAATACTTTTTGTAGGTAATATTTTTGGGTTTAGGTTTTAGCTGGATTTGAGCAAGTTTCAGTAGTATTTGAGCAGTTTTTAGTTGGATTCGAACAGGTTTTAGCAGGATTTGTCACAGTCTTCAGCTCCTACTATTGCGGCCCCTCACCACTTTGAGTTTGACACCACTGATCTAGAAATTATTTATAAGAAATAAGGCCTAATGGGTTCAGACAAACAGACACACTCAGTTTTATTATTATATATTTTATTAATTGTCACATGAAGCTCTACTGAACTCTTGATGTGAGAAAACGAGCGAGCTTTTCTTAACGAGCAGCTTCTCAAAATCTTAAATACAAAGCATTTTGGTTCCAAAACTCCAAACAATGAAGCAACAAAAGCATTGGATACTTAAGAGATGGTGAAAAAACCTAAGTTCATATTCTACTGAGGTGAGAAAGTTCTGATAAAACCAAACGACAGGCGTCAGGTCGAGCTGCTGCTTCAAAAGCTCCGCCCATGTTTTCCTGCTGTTTTTTATTCTCTAAAAAAACCATAAATGCTTAATTTTTCTTTAAGGCCTGTTATAGTGAGTCATGGTTCATTCAAAATTGATAATATAAAATACAATTAAATACAACGTTAAGCAAATAAATAAACAAATAAAACCTTTGCAGAAGTTAATACAATGAAAAATTAAGCCCAAGATTATTTTTATAAAACAGTCTGATGTTAATGAGCGTCTGAAACTGATCAGAAACATTTGTGGAGCTGAATAGTGAGTTATATTAGTTGATATTTACTTTATTTGTCAGATGTATTTTTAGTAAAACGAGAGCAGCTGAAGGTGATCTGCCTCCAGTCTTTGTGTGTATTACTATTATATGTGTTTATGTTTGTTATTGAAACATACAATATTAACTAAATGTTGGTTTTAAATCCATACAGGTCTCAGTTTAACAATCTTTGATGAGGAAGCACAGGTCCTAAACCCCTCTGTGTCTAACTCTGGCGCCCCCGTGTGGTGTATTTGTCATTCTCTCCAGGACTGTAGCTTATAGCCTTTAGCTGCTGCAGCATAAACACTCTTACTGTACTTACTGTATATTCTTATATGTTTTTAGATTTTTACCTATAATCATGGCCGTACGCAGCATTGGGTTCATCAAGATCCAGACAGTAGTGTTTTTTCACAATTACCATTTTTGTTGGAGGTAGAGGCTACAATATTTCACAGAACTTTATAAATCCATTGTTTGGGGCAAAAATTACCCCCACATCACCTCATGGCATAAGACTAGACATATTTAATGCCAGAAAAAACCCCAGAGTCGGTCAATTTCAGCATTTAATCGTCTCCACTGCATTAAACACAAGCAGAACCTGTTCAAACTCAAATATTGAGTCTAAATGAGAGGAAACTGCTGCAGCATGAATTTAATGTTGAGAAAGATGGGAATAAACAGAAACAGTTGAATGTTTCCTGCAGCAGCTGTACCTCCAGCCTCTACCTGCTTAGACCAGGTCCAGACCAGGTCCAGACCAGGTCCAGACTCTCGCTGCTACAACAGGATTTACTCTGATTTAGATTCAATATTAACAATGATCCACGTTCAGAAAAGTCTGCTTCAAATACGTTTTATTTCTCAGACAGGACTTTAGTGTCTGTTTCTGCAGCAGACGTCTCTCTCTGGACTCAGCAGAAACACAAGACTCAGACAGAACCGGACCCGGACGCCGTCAAAAACAAGCTCATGAAACACCTCGAGAAGCTCTACTTTCAGATCCTAGAAAAGTACGAACTGAGGAACCACGGTGAAGGTGTCGGACCGGACGAGTATTTCAGATCGGAGTCCGGACAGGAGCGGAAAAACACAGAGACCTTCCAGACGTTTTTAAATTGAGAATCCAGACTGGTTTAAAATGGAGTTTAATGAAAAAGAAGAAGATTTAGTGAAAGAGGCAAGCGTTTTGAGAGCGTTTTGAAAGACCAAGTTTCTAAAAGTCTGCTTCAAATATGTTTAATTTCTGACCTCAGACTGACCTCAGTATTTGTAAAACCCTGTGAACGGACATGTCTATAACTCATAATCATTAACCTGTACTCAACATATTTTTAGGCTACGTTGAGTCAGGTTCCTTTTTCTAACGCAGTGCTTCTTTAGAGGACGACTGTTCCAGACCTCAGGATCTGCAGCGTGATGATGACTCTGAAGGCTTTTCTGAACTTGGGGTAGATGAGGATGTAGATGATGGGGTTGATGGAGCAGCTGAGGAACAAGAGCAACGCTCCGATGGCGACCAGGACCGGAGCGTCGGTGATCAGCTCGTTACTGCTGCTGTACGACAAGCAGTAATACGGACAGTAACAGATCAGATGAGCCAACACCACGCTGCCCAGGTTCCTCGCCGCTTTGATTTCCGACTTCTGCTTCGTCCTGGATTTGTTGGAGAAGCGCAGAGCGGCGGCGGCGACGAGCGAACGCGTGGCTTGAACTTGTGACACGACCACGACGAAGATTCTGACGTAAAGTACGACGATGACGAAAAGCGGGGCGACCAAACCCAAAACGATGTCCGCTTCTACCAGAACCGTTATGACGCACCGTCCGCGGCAGGATTTGTGACTGTTTTTAAAGACGCCGTTCATCGTGATAAAAGAAAACAAAACGGCGTAGATCCAGGTCACGGAGACGCTGGCGGCGACCGCTCTCCCGGACATTCGGCTCGAGTAACGCATCGGGTCGATCACGGCCACGAAACGGTCGACGGAGATGAGCACCACGTTGCCGACGGACGCCATGAAGAGAGAGGCGGACAGGAAGTAGTAGAAGTAGCACAGGAAGTCGCCCCACATCCAGCACACGCCCCAAGTGAAGTTAGAGATGGGGATCACCACCAGCCCCAGAAGGAAGTCGGACACGGACAGAGACAAGAGGATGAGGTTGGTGGACGTCTGCAGCTGTCTGTGAAGAGAACATCAGAGACAGAGGCTTCAACGGTTCACAGTCGAGAAGACACTGAAACTTCAAACACAATCTGTCGACAAAATGAACTCACACCGAACAAAACACAGTCAGAATATCATCAGAAACAAAACAAACTGAATAAATACATTTACTACAATAGATGCAGCTTCATGTTTTTTACAGGTTTGTGTTTAGTTTTACAGCAGCACTTTTTACTGACACTAATCTTCTGCTCAACTTTAATCTAAATCATGTTTCATCACATCAGAGTATAAATCTGTGTTGAGTCCATAGTGACTCTATATTGTCTTCAGTGTTAATCTGATGGTTTTGTGTTGGTGTCTTTTTGACTCAGAGGAACCTAAGAGTCAAATGTGTTTTTTTGAGAATGTATTCAGTGTTTTAACAGAAGAGTTTGATAAATGTGTTTAAGAAGTTGACCGTTCGATTCAGAGAATGTCATTTAGTTTTTTATCAAATGTGAAAAACTAAATAAAAAAAATAAAAAAATCTACTTTTTTTCATTTGTCACAATTCAGTGATTTATCAAAACTCTTCAGATCTGTGTGGTTTCAGTCCAAGTTTACACCAATAAAGCCTTTTATTGGTGCACCATATGCATTTATAAAATCCAAAATCACTTCTAACTTGCTCAAGACGCGCATCAAAACTCCACACACTTTAGAGTCTTTGTTGTCATTCAATAAATCTGTCAAAGCCAGGACAATGTGAAGCTGTTCTGTCACAGTTTGAGCCTCAGAGAAAAAAGTAAAGCACATTTTTATTACTGGAATAAAAAAAAATGTTTTATCAAATAACATCGAGGTGTAAAACATGAAAAAGTTAAATCATTCCATTTAAAGATCAGTGTAACTCTTCACAATCGACCAAAGACAAACCCTCAGAGTCTGACGTCTGTAAACCTCCAGGGAATATTTATGAAAAGTGAATAGAGTAGAATAGACATAGACATACAGCATAAATACATAAATGTAGTAAAAACATTTCTGAGGGTCACATGTTTAAGTCAAAACTAATGTAATCCTTTTGCTGCTGAGGCTCAAACGATGATGATTATTATTATTATTTTTATCAAATCAGATTTAGGTTTGTTCAGTGAAACAAACATAAGCGATTATACAGTTTTTTTTTACATAAACAAACATAAAAGAGAGGAACAAAAGACAGGAGCAATGACTTTTACTGATTCTTTTGAAAAACATGCCACAAAACAAAGAGACTCAAGAACTGAGTGAAAGAAAACGACACAAAACTGTAATAATCTGAATCAGAGACAAATGAAGCAGGAAAGTGTGACCGGATCAAACGTAAACTCAGGTAAACGACAGCTGTCAGCATTTTAAAACACATCAAACTAATCTCAGCTGCATTTACACCACATACATCTATTTTCTTTATGAATAAACTGAACGCTAACACACTTAAACACACACTGCTTTCTCTGTGCATTTATACAAAACTCAGCTGAACATTTAAGGCCATAAACTTATTCCCAAACCTGTTATTTTCCTTTTTTTTTTTTCTTTGACATCAGCACATTTATAACAGAAGTTTTGAGACGTTAAAAACATTCTTTCATTTGATAAAACACTAAATGACAACTGCTTAAACACATTTATCAAACTGGACTCTCTTCTGTCAAAACTCTGAACACATTCTCAATAAAACACATTAAACTTTCTCCTCTGAGTCAAAAAGATAACGACAGAAGTTAGACACAATTAACACAAAACCATCAGAGATTCAACTTCTACAACTATGGACTCAACTCTGATTTATACTTGAGTCTGAAATGAGCCACTGACACAGAAACATGTTTAGATTAAAGTTGAGTAAAAAGTGCTGCTGTAAAACTAAACACAAACCTTTACAGAAACAAATCCAAAAAGACATGACTCTGAGGATTTACTGAAGAGAATACTGTAAACTCTCCAGGTTTGAAGTGTTTTTTAGAGAAATGGGTTTTAACTTTCAGGAAATGTGTCTTAGCGATTGATAAAAACTGTAAAAATGTTTACAAATGTTGATGCAGCTGCAGACGGACACAACCCAATGTCATAAACAGCCTTCTTTGCTCTTAAACCTGTAGATCTGCTGGAGTGTTCTGGATGTTCTGGAGTGTTCTGGAGTGTTCTGGAGTGTTCTGGATGTTCTGGATGTTCTGGATGTTCTGGAGTGTTCTGAATGTTCTGGATGTTCTGAGTGTTCTGAATGTTCTGGAGTGTTCTGGATGTTCTGGATGTTCTGAGTGTTCTGGATGTTCTGGAGTGTTCTGAATGTTCTGGATGTTCTGGAGTGTTCTGGATGTTCTGGATGTTCTGAGTGTTCTGGATGTTCTGGATGTTCTGAGTGTTCTGGAGTGTTCTGGAGTGTTCTGGATGTTCTGGATGTTCTGAGTGTTCTGGATGTTCTGGAGTGTTCTGGAGTGTTCTGGATGTTCTGGAGTGTTCTGAGTGTTCTGGATGTTCTGGAGTGTTCTGGATGTTCTGAGTGTTCTGGAGTGTTCTGGAGTGTTCTGGATGTTCTGGAGTGTTCTGAATGTTCTGGAGTGTTCTGAGTGTTCTGGAGTGTTCTGAGTGTTCTGGATGTTCTGGAGTGTTCTGAGTGTTCTGAGTGTTCTGGAGTGTTCTGAGTGTTCTGGATGTTCTGGAGTGTTCTGAGTGTTCTGGATGTTCTGAGTGTTCTGGATGTTCTGGAGTGTTCTGAGTGTTCTGAGTGTTCTGGAGTGTTCTGAGTGTTCTGAGTGTTCTGGAGTGTTCTGAGTGTTCTGGAGTGTTCTGAGTGTTCTGAGTGTTCTGGAGTGTTCTGAGTGTTCTGGATGTTCTGGAGTGTTCTGAGTGTTCTGGAGTGTTCTGGATGTTCTGAAGTGTTCTGGATGTTCTGGAGTGTTCTGGATGTTCTGGAGAGTGTGGGTTGTACCTGAAGTATGTGATGGAGATGATGACGAGCAGGTTGAGCGCCGTGATGAGGACGGAGAAGACGGAGAGCAGGACGGAGCTGAAGAGCCCATGGGACGAGCCCGCGCTGGGTTTTCTGCACGAGGCGTTCAGGAGCTCTGGGAAACAGAGTTGTCCCGCCTCAGCCTCCATCATCAGAGACGCAGGGGTCGCAGAGGTCGCTTATATCTGCCTCCGCGGGTCGCCCCCCTTCCACAGATCCCACCGCTCTGGGATTATCAGAGGTGTTTGTGTGAAGAACTGGAGAAGGTTTCATCAGCCGCTCTTTAGTCCCATTTTTCTAAACTTTAAACAAGATTCTGCAGCATTTTCTTACATTTTAGTTCCTCGTTCTTTCACGTCTCGGTTCTGTTTCTGTTTAAAACACATTAGAGTCACTTTCCTGGAGACAGACCCACAGTGAGGGGTTTATGTGGCTGAGGCCCACATTATTGGTTCAAAAAGAATCAGACCCAGTCCCAGTTCTACCCTTTGGTCCTGGTTCTGTTCACGAGACGAAGGACTGTCCCACTCCTCGTTTGGTCCAGGGATGTACTCTGCTCCAAACTGAGATTTAAGGACCTTGGAAACAAAGGAGTCAGATAAACTCCCAGCATGCACAGCGGCTGAGAGAGAGGAGAAAAATGGAACTAATTTCTACAAAAATAAAGATTTTGAATCACGACAGTCCTGTTTTATGTTCCTTTAATCTTGTTTTTGTTCTGTTTTCACCTGAAAGTTTCTGATAAATCTCTGTTTGTGTCTCAGTCTCGTATTTACACAACTTTTAAAACCTTTTATTCACTAATGTTTAACTCTGACGTTAATAATGTCTACAAACCTATACATAAATATAGGTGAATAAACACTGATGATTCTCTGCAGCGACGTGAGTCTGGAGGAGGTTATGGAGGAGTTTATGGAGAGTTTATGGAGAGTTTATGGAGGAGGTTATGGAGAGTTTATGGAGAGTTTATGGAGAGTTTATGGAGAGTTTATGGAGAGTTTATGGAGAGTTTATGGATGAGTTTATGGAGAGTTTATGGAGAGTTTATGGAGAGTTTATGGAGGAGTTTATGGAGGAGTTTATGGAGAGTTTATGGAGGAGTTTATGGAGGAGTTTATGGAGAGTTTATGGAGAGTTTATGGAGGAGTTTATGGAGAGTTTATGGAGAGTTTATGGAGAGTTTATGGAGGAGTTTATGGAGAGTTTATGGAGAGTTTATGGAGGAGTTTATGGAGAGTTTATGGAGGAGTTTATGGAGAGTTTATGGAGGAGTTTATGGAGAGTTTATGGAGGAGTTTATGGAGAGTTTATGGAGGAGTTTATGGAGGAGTTTATGGAGAGTTTATGGATGAGTTTATGGAGAGTTTATGGAGAGTTTATGGAGAGTTTATGGAGGAGTTTATAGAGAGTTTATGGAGAGTTTATGGATGAGTTTATGGAGGAGTTTATGGAGAGTTTATGGAGGAGTTTATGGAGAGTTTATGGAGAGTTTATGGAGAGTTTATGGAGGAGTTTATAGAGAGTTTATGGAGAGTTTATGGATGAGTTTATGGAGGAGTTTATGGAGAGTTTATAGAGAGTTTATGGAGGAGTTTATGGAGAGTTTATGGAGAGTTTATGGAGAGTTTATGGATGAGTTTATGGAGGAGTTTATGGAGAGTTTATGGAGAGTTTATGGAGAGTTTATGGAGGAGGTTATGGAGAGTTTATGGAGAGTTTATGGAGGAGTTTATGGAGAGTTTATGGATGAGTTTATGGATGAGTTTATGGAGGAGTTTATGGAGGAGTTTATGGAGAGTTTATGGAGAGTTTATGGAGGAGTTTATGGAGAGTTTATGGATGAGTTTATGGAGAGTTTATGGAGAGTTTATGGATGAGTTTATGGAGAGTTTATGGAGAGTTTATGGAGAGTTTATGGAGAGTTTATGGAGGAGTTTATGGGATGAACCAAAACCAACTGAGAAGAATTCATAGAGTGTTTGAAAAAGAAAACTTCAGCGTTCTAGTTTTCAGTAAACATTTATTCCTTGAATTAAAGCTGGTCCCATCAGATCTAATGTAGGGACTGGACCAAGACCAAGACCAAGATCAGATCAAGACCAGACCAAGACCAGATCAAGACATTTCAAAAATCTCCAAATCAGTCTCAAATATCTCAACACTAATGAAACCTTTTATTCTTCAGTCTCAGTTTCACTGTAGTTTCTTTTGTGAAACTCAAGGCCTTTGTTGCATCATGTTTCTTTATTAGTTTTAAAAGTTTGCCTCGTAAAGACCTGTCAGAGTTAATCTCGTTGGAGTTAATTACATGAACTCTTGGCTCTTCTTGCGTCAGTTGCAGCTCATTAGTGTCACAGCTTTAGAAACAAAGCTGCAGGTGTGAAATCAGGGCTTGTTTTGTTGTTGTTCTTTTAGTTAATGGGTCCCACTCTGTCTCTCTGCGCTCACTGTGAATACAAGGTGAGAAATATTAATGACAAACACATTTGTTTTGTTTGAACAGTGTTACAGCTACAGTTCTCACACTGGACTCAACTAAATATGTGCTTTTTATTAATAAATAAATCTGTTCAAACAGAGAAGTGTGGATCTCAGTTCTGATTATTCAGTGGAAAAGTCAATAGAATTGTATCATACACTATTTACATATTTAAATATTCTACTGTTTATATTATTTACATTATTTAATACAAGCCGCAAAAAAAAAATAAACTTGACCCACACACAGCTCTTTCATGAGCCACACACTGAACTGAAGCAAACATGAACAAAAAAAACGATTTTCTCTGGAGTTTCAATAACAATCTTTATTCATAAAGCACAAACAAGGTTTACAAAGTGCTTTTTATTAATAAATAAATCTGTTCAAACAGAGTTTCAGAGTTTCAGAGTTTCAATAACAATCTTTATTCATAAAGCACAAACAAGGTTTACAAAGTGCTTAATAAAGCATTAAACCAGACAATAGAACAATCAAATTGAGTTCAGAGGCAGATGGATGTAAAGGTGATCCTTAAGTTGAGTTAGTGGCAACAGGAGATACACAAGCCCCAGGCCTGAGTCGTCTCAGAGAAACGCTGCCGAGTCCAAAATTAACTTCATAAAGTTCTGAATGTTGTGAATAAAGATCTTAACCACATCTAAAAACATGGCCTTGAGCAGATCTGAAGCTGAAGTGTTTCCAAACCGACTCGTTCTGTTCAAGGACGACTGTTCTGTTTTAGGTTTGGATAAAACTGCGGTTGATAAATCCAATCACCTCCAGGTAATTACTGAAAGAATCATCAGGAACCCACCAACACAAGCTCTACTAACCTACTGCTGTAACTAGAAGTGAGTTCTGGGTCAGAGCTTCAGAGGCTTCTGAGAGAACACAGAGGTTACATGTTTGAGCTGAAGCTGAACTGCTACGTGTTTACATCTCAGTCCTGTTCAGTTAAAGTGAAGTGGATTTATAATGAGACTGAGATAAAACCAGATCGTTCGTATCTTTGTGGAGCCTCTGTTTCCTTCGAGACTCCTCTTTACCTGAAGACACTGAGACGATCTCTGTTCAAATGTGAAGTGAGCCATGAAAAAAACATCCTTCAGTTTCCTCTCACTCTTCAAGATCCAGGTGAGACTTGAGCTGTTTATTCGTTTTATTTCTGTCTGAACATTTTGAACCAAACATTTCAAATACATCTGTCGTCACTGGCCCTGGTCCCGCTCAAGCTCTTCTCTGATTGGTCGAGTACTTCAAAGATGAGCCAATGATGTTCAGGTCTCGGCTGAAGACATTTGTGACCTCACACAATCCACATGATTCTGGTTCAACTCCAGATTTACAGGATTTAAGAAAACTAAAAAAAACCCACTACAACAGAATTAGCTTAAGCCATTTGTAGAGCTTTCAACCTCAAGTTACTGACGCCAAAAAACTTTATTTACATTTTTTGTTTTGTTTATTGTGTTATTGGTATTTTATGGAAATGTAACTGTGTTCTGACTCTGAGAGATCATTTTTAAATCTGTAAAAAAGCCTGAAAAGTGCCATTCGTTTGTCTTTTTCTCATTAAAATGTCAGATTCAGGTGAAGAGGTGGAAACACTGCCCCCGGTGGACACTCAAGGTATTGCATCACTCCTGCTCCGTTTGGTTCTGACTTTCAGACTTTACCAAATTTGGAGATAGTTCAGACTTTAGACCAATTTAGTTTATTTTTAGATCAAACCACCACCAAACAAAGCACATCGACCCAAACCAGCAGCGAAGCAGAGATCAGCCACACTTCATCAGGTACTGGATCCACTCATTTCACATTCACACAGAAAAATAAATCCCTGTGAAGTTCTGATTGGTCCAGCAGCCGTTTGAGGAGCTGAGCTTTTATTTGAAGGAGAAAGTGAAGGTGGTGGCTGGTCCTCGTGGCTGTGGTGATAATAACTGTGGTGGTGGTGGTCTTCAGACGCAGGAGGAACTCAGGTGAGAGTCCACCTCAGTTTGAACAGGATCCTTTAATAAACACAATAATGACAGTCGTGTGATTTCAGAGAAACGTCAGGAGCTGAACGACACAAATGTGAGTCCCTCCTTTCATCTGCTCAGCCTCTGGTTCAGATTCAGACGCTCTACCTTCTGCAACAAGTCTTTTATTAGTCTTTAACATTCAACATTCAATAGTTTATTGTCATTTCAATGATTGCACCTAATGCCCAGGACCAGAATGCACCTTCAAATAATGTATCAATCATCATTTAAAGTTTATTATTGTCTTAATAAACGATATAAATGATAATAAAATATGTCTGCAGTAAAACACTGACAGTGACTGAATTCTTTGTTCGTGATTTGTTCCATTTTACTCAACATTTCACACAGTGCACCTTTACCTCAGCAGCGTGTGAGTGTTCTGACTGAGGCTGTATTTTCCCGCGGCCCCTGAAGGCAGCAGCAGCAGCAGATGCAGGTTGTGGTTTGTTGTCTCCAGGAGGGCGTTCCTCTGAATCCAGCCTCGTTCAGCTCTGATCCACGCCTCTGTCTCATGTGGAACTGTTTTACCCTCACATAAAGCCTCCTGCCGCGGTGTTTTCTGGGTGAAACCGCGGTGTGGAGTCCTCTCGGTGCGCGGTGGTCTCGTCCTGCCCGGTGGAGGGGCGCAGTGCCGGGGCAGGGCCGCGGAGGAGGCGCAGGACATGGAGGCCCACTGTCCCCGCTGCTGCAGGACGGTACGTACTCAGTCCTCTCCGAAGCACCACGGAGGAGGGTTATTCATTTACTCTGCTCCATGTTGAGAATAAACCCAGCTCACATCCTGCTCGGATTTGACTAAATAAACCGTACTTTTGCACAGAGGCGTTTCTAAAGTATTTAAGGGCAGTGGGTAACAGTGGAGACTGGGACAAAACTGCAAACTCTAAACTACAACCAGTCTGTGTTTGGTCTGATACAGAGGCCAAGGCTGAACAAAAATGCACTAAATGTTATTAATTATTAATGGAAAGCAGACATCTTCATTTTATTATTATTGAGATCCTCTTTTATTTAAACCATTTTAAATAAAGACACAGTTGTGTTTGGAAAAACTGTGTGAAATCTGTGTGTGTTGCACATTCAGATCAACACCAGCCGTAACAGCTTAGTTTACTTTCATTCAGAGAGAAATTATTACTAAAGAAAAAAAACCCCAACAAACATTAAAAATGCAGTACTCTTTATATTTTAGACTAAATCTATTGTAGATATACTCGACCAAAAATAGACTAAAACTAATAAAGATTAGACTTAAGTATGACTAAAACTAGTAACACTTTTTAATAACACACAATAAAACAGTAGTTAAGCATTAATATATGTGTAATTAACAAGTATTTATATGTATAATTATAAATGGGTTTAATGTTAAGACTAAAACGTTTATAACAATGTTTATAACGTAATAGTGATTATTAATGTTGGATTAATTCTTTGTAAATGATGAATAAAGGATTAATTAAGTTGTTACAAATACTCAACTAATGCTTAATAACTGCCTAAAACTAAATGGAATTTTAGTCAAACACTAAAACTAAATAAAAATTTGCTGTCTAAATTAACTCTGATTAATACAAATAAAACCTTGGAGAAATGCTAGGCTAACGGCTTTTTGCTAAACCAAGCTGGAGTGACTGGTATTATCGATCCTCACATTGTTTTCTTTATTTCTCTTTTGTTTTCCAGTGAGTTTTATCCTCTGGGTCGGACATGTCGCCTTTATACCTGCCCTTCAAGAGGAAACCCCTCCAGACCCCGAAACCTGCAGCGTCAGGTCCAGATAAACCAAAAACCTAATCAAAAATCTAATCTATGAACGAAGGTCCTGTGTTGTTTTCAGTGTCAGATGTTGATGAATTTAACAGTATTTTTCTGCAGTTGTTCACCATGATCCTGACGGAGCATCTGAACTGAACTCTGCTGAATACACAAAGGTCAACAATCAATAATTACACCTAAACTCTCATGTTTTCATGTTTCTCATGTTTTAATCAGTTTTTACACCAAACTGCTCTCTTTTTTTAGAATGACACGACTCTAACTGAACCAGACGCTCTAACGACGCAGATGAACGGAAGAAAAAGGTATGTTTTATTTCAGTTTTTACTTTATTGGTGAAGATAATGGGCCAAAAATGGTTTAAAGTAATTTTAGTTGGAGTTTAGTCAAATGTAAGAGGTTACAATTGGACTTCAATGGGTTTAAAGTGGTTTTAGATTAAGTTTGGAAGGTTTTAAGTGGTTTCAGTTGGACTCTATTTGCCTGAAGTGGTTTTAGTTGGACTTTGGAAGGTTTTAAGTGTCTTTTATTGGAGTTTAAAAGGTTTTAAGGGGTTTAGTAGGACTTTGAAAGGTTTTAGTTGGACTTACGTAGGTCTTCTGATCAGATTCGAGGACCTCCAGAGCGTCCCTCTGACGTCCATCGATTACGCCTCCAGCAGCTGCTCTGTGATGTCACCAGCCGCTCTGACCAATGGGACGGACCCTGGGTTTTATGGCCCCGCCCCCTCCAGACCCCCTCACGTCGTCCCAAAAGACGACTGGACTTTAGCCGAGTCCAGCCGGGACCAGACCTGGACCGAGGCGTGGCTCTGCGGGAAAGTCCACTCAGGTCCGGACTCGTGGAGCTCAGAGCGGGACGGGACTCGTTTAAGACCGGAGAAGACCTGGGGGACGGGACCAGAGGGAGGCCCCGAGTCCGGCTGGACCAGGGCCAGAGACCGAGGCCAGGATCTGGGCTGGAGCATGGGTCCAGGTCCGGACAGAGAGACGGGATGGAGAGAAGAGCCGTGGAGCAGCACCGAACCCATCGGCAGGAACGGTAACGCTTTAGGGAGACTTTTTCATGTTTTATGAATATTTATATTTGATGCTAAATCCATACAATATTTCTAGATTAATGTTTACAAAGAGCAAAACTGCAGAGCTTTAGCCACAGAGAATCTGTCATAGACATAGAGTTTTAATAATCCTCTCAAAAATGTGAGTAGTTTTAAAGGGCTACAGATGAAGAGCAAATTGGCATAATTTAAACTGGTTTTAGTTAGATTTAAAATAGATTTTTGATGGATTTGAACAGGTTTTAGTTGGATTTGAATAGATTTTAGATGGGTTTCAAGGGGTTCTAGTTGGATTCCAACAGGTTTTATTTGGATTTGTACAGGTTTTATTGTCTTAAAGTGTCAGTAGATACAGCAGAGGTTACTGACATTTTTAAATCCTGATCTGAATGTTTTATCTTTTATTACGTGTCGCTTTTTAGACATGAACGTGAAGAAAGCCCAGACAGTGGAGCTGGAGAACCTCCCTCAGCCAGCAGGGGGCAGTAAGTACCACACAGTCACGTTAAAGGACATCAGTGAGTGTTTAGACTGAGTTACCTGAACTGTTCCAGGCTGTGATCCTGCTGCTGTTAAAGCCCTGGATCAGAAACCTACAGCTGTTTGTGTGAAGAAGGAGCCCCCCGTCTACCCTCCAGGTGTTTACAGCAGCAAATCCACACGTCTGTCCTCACGATAATGTAGTTTGTGTGGATGATAATGTAGTGTTTGTGTGGACGATAATGTAATTTGTGTGGATGATAATGTAGTGTTTGTGTGGATGATAATGTAGTTTGTGTGGATGATAATGTAGTTTGTGTGGATGATAATGTAGTGTTTGTGTGGATGATAATGTAGTTTGTGTGGATGATAATGTAGTGTTTGTGTGGATGATAATGTAGTGTTTGTGTGGATGATAATGTAGTTTGTGTGGATGATAATGTAGATTGTGTGGATGATAATGTAGTGTTTGTGTGGATGATAATGTAGTGATTGTCTGGATGATAATGTAGTTTGTCTGGATGATAATGTAGTTTGTGTGGATGATAATGTAGTGTTTGTCTGGATTATAATGTAGTTTGTGTGGATGATAATGTAGTTTATGTGGATGATAATGTAGTGTTTATGTGGATGATAATGTAGTTTGTGTGGATGATAATGTAGTGTTTGTCTGGATGATAATGTAGTTTGTGTGGATGATAATGTAGTTTGTGCGGATGATAATGTAGTTTATGTGGATGATAATGTAGTTTGTGTGGATGATAATGTAGTGTTTGTGTGGATGATAATGTAGTGTTTGTGTGGATGATAATGTAGTTTGTGTGGATGATAATGTAGTTTGTGTGGATGATAATGTAGTTTGTGCGGATGATAATGTAGTTTGTGCGGATGATAATGTAGTTTGTGCGGATGATAATGTAGTTTGTGCGGATGATAATGTAGTTTGTGTGGATGATAATGTAGTTTGTGCGGATGATAATGTAGTTTATGTGGATGATAATGTAGTGTTTATGTGGATGATAATGTAGTTTGTGTGGATGATAATGTAGTGTTTGTCTGGATGATAATGTAGTTTGTGCGGATGATAATGTAGTTTGTGTGGATGATAATGTAGTTTGTGCGGATGATAATGTAGTTTATGTGGATGATAATGTAGTGTTTATGTGGATGATAATGTAGTTTGTGTGGATGATAATGTAGTGTTTGTCTGGATGATAATGTAGTTTGTGTGGATGATAATGTAGTGTTGTGTGGATGATAATGTAGTGTTTGTCTGGATGATAATGTAGTTTGTGCGGATGATAATGTAGTTTGTGCGGATGATAATGTAGTTTGTGCGGATGATAATGTAGTTTGTGTGGATGATAATGTAGTTTGTGCGGATGATAATGTAGTTTATGTGGATGATAATGTAGTGTTTATGTGGATGATAATGTAGTTTGTGTGGATGATAATGTAGTGTTTGTCTGGATGATAATGTAGTTTGTGTGGATGATAATGTAGTGTTGTGTGGATGATAATGTAGTGTTTGTCTGGATGATAATGTAGTTTGTGTGGATGATAATGTAGTGTTTATGTGGATGATAATGTAGTTTGTGTGGATGATAATGTAGTGTTTATGTGGATGATAATGTAGTTTGTGTGGATGATAATGTAGTGTTGTGTGGATGATAATGTAGTGTTTGTCTGGATGATAATGTAGTTTGTGTGGATGATAATGTAGTGTTTATGTGGATGATAATGTAGTTTGTGTGGATGATAATGTAGTGTTTGTCTGGATGATAATGTAGTGTTTGTCTGGATGATAATGTAGTTTGTGCGGATGATAATGTAGTTTGTGTGGATGATAATGTAGTGTTTGTCTGGATGATAATGTAGTGTTGTGTTCAGGGAGCGAGGAGGAGCGCTGGCAGCTGCAGATCGTGGCCAAAGGCAGAGTGACATGTCCCAAATGTAAAAGTGTGAGCAGAAAGACTGTGGAGGGTCTGAAGAAGCACATGGACAACTGTCGTCTGGTGATCACGCTCTTCTTCAGTTTATTCCTTTTATTCATTTTTGATCCTGAAACAGTGGAGCTCAAAGAAGGACACGAAGAACGAAAAGATAAACCTTGAAATGTTGACGCTTTAATGATCAGCAGTGGACCTTTACAAAAAAGTGTTTATTTATTTATTTCATCTAAAACAAATAAAAAATATGTTGGAATAATCAGTTCTTTAGACCCTGATGATTAGCAGCACCTTGATTTTGTCCACATTTTATTTAAACAAGAAGCTGCTGTTCATCTGAGGCTGTATTTATTTAATACAAAGACAACAAACAGATCACATTAAGTATGTTTTACCCCCTAAACTTAACAGGGGGCACTTACTTATTCACGTGACCGTATATTTAAATGACATTTGTGCTGTGTATTATAATAATATAATAATAAATGTGTTTGCAGCAACCGTTCTCGTGTCCTCACTGTGGGAAGCAGCTGAAGTCTTCAACAGGAATGAAGTACCACATCATGGCCGACCACAGCCTCCTGGTCAGATTTACTTTTACTCTTTTTTATTTTGGCAAAAAGTCAAACAAACCCACGCAAAAGTCACTATAAAATAATAGTAAAGATGAAAATACAAAATAAATATGTGTATGCTTTCCTCAGCCCTTGTTCAAAAATTCTGTTAAATGCAGACAGAAGGTAATTTTTCCATTAAATAAATCTGCTCCAAACATTCCTTTGGTCTCAATTTGCTGACTTTTTTTTTTTGCAATGATCAGGATTTTAAAATGGTAAATGTATTCCTGTCGGATATTAATCCCAGAAACAGAAAACATGAGTCACTTTTGTGAATTATCTCCATTCTCTGTTACTTTTTATCTTCTTCTGAAACATGACATAAAACATGATTTTAATTTGTCTTTTTCGCTCTCAGCCTTCTTCCGACGTCAGAGACCAGGACGACCGAGCCGTGAAAGAAAAACTACGTAAAATCCTGAAGAGACTTGGCAAATTGAAATGTTCTCGAGAGGTAATGGAGCTTATTTTGTTACGAAAAAATATAAATATAAAAAAGAAAAAATATAAAGAAAAAAAAAATAAAGAAAAAAAAAAATCTGATTATATATTATTATTTACATATGTGCTCAGGGCTGCAGCGCCGCCTTCACCAGCATCATGGGCTACTTCTATCACACGAGGAAATGTGGGAAGGAACAGTCAGAGCTGGAGAAGATGGTCCTGAACTGTTCTCACTGCAACAAAACCTACAAGTCCAAGGCTGGTCTGGAGTATCACCTGAAGTCTGAGCACGCTCCGGTGAGTCCAAATCCAACTAAAACCTGTTCAAATCCGACTAAAACCTCTATAAATGCAACTAAAACCTGTTCAAACCCAATTAAAACCTGTTCAAATCCAACTAAAACCTGTTCAAATCCAACTAAAACCTGTTCAAATCCAACTAAAACCTCTAAAAATGCAACTAAAACCTGTTCAAATCCAACTAAAACCTGTTTAAATCCACCTAAAACCTGTTTAAATCCAACTAAAACCTGTTTAAATCCAACTAAAACCTGTTTAAATCCATCTAAAACCTGTTCAAATACAACAAAAACCTGTTTAAGTCCACATAAAACCTGTTCAAATCCACTTAAAACCTGTTTAAATCCATCTAAACCTGTTTAAATCCACCTAAAACCTGTTTAAATCCAACTAAAACCTGTTTAAATCCAACTAAAACCTGTTTAAATCCATCTAAAACCTGTTCTAATCCAGGCTGCAGTAAAGATGGAGGAAGAGGAGGAGCAGGTGGAGGCTCAGATCGAGGAGAATCCAGAGCGAACAGCGAGCGGTCGAGTTCAGAGAGCGTCAGCGCAGGTCGCTAACTTCCATCTGGCAGAGATCGCCAACAACGACCTGCCCAAAGACTGGCCCAAGAGGAAGTTCCAGTCCGACCTGGTCCCAGACGACAAAAAGGCAAGATCAGCGGCAGCCATCTTTGTTTACAAGTACAGATGTTTAATACGGTTTGTTTGGAAGAAAGAACATGTCTCTGAAACAAGTCATTTTAGTGTCTTTAGTCCAAATAAAGGTCCAGTGGATTGGTCTGTTTTCTTTGCGTCGTGTGTTAGAGTCTCACTCATTAATCTCTGAAGATAAGTCCTGGTCCCGGGACAGTTACAGGAAGGTTCTGTCCAGCAGAGGGCGCTGTGTCAGTGAGACAGACCTGATTCTACTGAACTCAGGTTCAAGAACCGTCAACATGAGCGAGAATATGCATTTTTTGACTAAAAGCTGTGGTACTTTAAAATCGAGCTAAAGCACATTGATCGAAGTGACGTTGAGGTGGTGGTTGTTCTTTTCCAGTTGAAGTATTCTCGCCCGGGGCTCCCTGCCTTCAGTCAGGAGCTGCTCCGGAAGTGGAAGAACGAGGTGAAGCTGCAGAGGAAGGTCCAGTGTCCCAACGAGGTACAGAACGTTCATCAAATAAAAGCAGCTCCTTTATTTGCATTAGAGCTGTGTGTTTGTGTGTCAGGGCTGTGGCTGCACTTACACCAGTGTCTCTGGACTCAAAGCTCACCTGGGACTCTGCACAAAGGTACAGCACTTCAGTCTGTCTTTAAATACAGAGATATCTGTTTTTATATTTACTGTGATGTGTTTATGGTGCCTTCAGGGCGACTTCGAGGCTGGGAAATACAGATGTCTGATCTGTAATAAAGAGTTCAACTCTGAAAGTGGAGTCAAATACCACATCAACTCTGTTCACTCACAGGTAACGGCTTTAGTTCTGCTCTAAGCACCTTTCAGACCTGAACATGACCCGAGGCCGAGGTCTGGGACTTTACTGGTGAATGTGTCGGGTCCAAACAGGATTGAGTCTAATGAGGTTAATATGAGTGAGGCAGCAGTGTCTGTGCAGAATATCTCATTAACTGTTGAGTATTTTTGTTTTTTTTTCTATTAAGAATTTTAGAATCTTCTGCCAAAATAACAATATAAATACAAAACTATAATAAAAGCTTTATATGATCTACAGATGTAATCATCACAGCTGTTTTAATGATTTATCTGAACGTGTTTTGAATGGGTTTATTATTTCAAAACTGGACAAAAGCTGTAAAAGTAGTGAAGGAAATATGTCTGGAGTCCCATAATGAAACCACAGTGCCTCCAAAAGAACAGAGATATCAGAAAAACTCCAATAAACTGATAAAGAGAATAAAAAGAGATGAATGAATGGTTTAATTTTCCTTCTCAAAGGCCTGTTGTTACTTATCTACCTCATCGTGTAACAGGAAGCCAGGCTGAACATCAGTGAGTGACGTTAATTGACTAAAAACAACCCGTTAAGTCAGAACATTGCACAATTTTTGCAGTTTTCTTTCTTTTTGATAGATTTGAGGTACAGTAAAACAGCTTGAAAGTAATTTTATCGACCTTTCTTCTTTTTACTGAACGTCTTTCTCTGCTTTTTCTTCAGGACTGGTTTGTGACAAACAAAAAAGCCTCTAAAAAGTTTGAGAAGCTGCTCAAAAACCAGCCCAAAGACTTCCACCGCGTCACGGACAAACACTTCACCGACGAACTCTTCCAGCATCAGCATTTACAGCATTTTCTCCCTCAGCCTCCACTGCACCAGCTCCAGCCCCAGAACCACTTCCTCCGGCCCGGACCCCAGCCCCTTCCTCCGCAGACGGACCCGCAGACGCCGCAGACCCTGCAGACGGACCCGCAGACCCCTCAGTCCCCGCCCGCGCTGCACTACACCCCTCTGCAGCCGGTCTGGGACGAGGACGTGAAGGAGACGGAGCAGGACAGAGAGCAGAGGAACTGTTTGGTGTTTTTGGGAGAGGACGGCAGCAGCGGAGTGAATCTGAGCGGTTTATCGGATGAGCTGCAGCGACAGAGACTCTCGTGGGACGTAAAGAGACCGGGTTTAACGGTGGACGCTGCAAAAAGACAATAGACCGAGAACATCAGCTGCTGTCATCAACCAGAGCTGGATTTAAATGGCTGTCTGCTTTGTACAGGCCTTAAGTCATCAACAATATACGTTTAATATGAAATATAAAATCTGTTCAGATCCAAACAAAACCTGCTTAAATTCAACTAAAACCTGTTGAAATCCAGCTAAAACCTGTTAAAATACCATTTAAATCTGTTCAAATCCATCTAAAAGCTGCTTAAATTAAACTAAAAACTGTTCAAATCCATCTAAAACCTGTTCAGATGCAACTAAAACCTGTTCAAATCCAACTTAAAAGTGTTCAAATCCATCTAAAACCTGCTTAAATTCAAATAAAACTAAATTATGGGCGTGATGCAAAACTGGTGCTGAGCTTTGCACGAGAACTATGCCAAAGTTCGAGTCACGAGTCCAAGTCTAAGTCGAGTCTTCAGAGCGTCAGTCGACACTTGATGTCTGCAGAGAGGAGCTCGGAGTAGAGCCGCTGCTCCTCCACATCGAGGGGAGCTCCTCCTGATGGAATGGTTTTACTGTTATTACATTAACACTTAGGACTTTGTTTACAGACGTCTGTGAAGCAGCACGTCTCAACTCGAACCCTGTTTTGGTGCTTTTTCATTTGATAAATAAATAAAACAGTCCTGTTTGGAGCAACCGTCGAGTAAACCGTCGAGTAAACGAGTCAACGCTCTTTAAATGTATGTGTTTCACTGTAACAGACTTTTCTAAATGTGTCTTAATTCATTTAATGGGGCCTTGTTGTTGTTTATGTTTTAAATGTTTATGATAAGGTAAAGTTTAATCTAGTATTTGGTTTAACTGCTCTTTCATGAATTCATATTGAATCAACTTTTCAAAGGGTTGTCTACTATTTTGTAGCTTTTTATTCCCTACAGTTCTGTGTCAGTAAGTCAGTAATTAAAACAAATAATACATTTAAATATATTGATTTCAGCTTTATTATTTTTTTACACTGGTGTCTTTCCTCTAGTCTCGCTCCAAAAGCATCAGCTTAAATTCCAAATACAGTCTGAACTCTGCACTTCTTTTATTTTCCGCCCTTTTGATTATTCTTTTCAACTTATTTTTGTTTGATTTCATTAGAATTGTTTTTTTTTGGACTTTTTATGATATTTGTTATAGACATGCTGCAACAGTATGTTATTCCTGACCTAAACTTTTCAAATCCACTGTAAAATTTCCTGAACATATGCTTGAAAATATAAATTGAACTTTTCCTCATGGCTCACAGTGTGTATAAATAATGGAATTGCATTTTTGAGCTTTGTTTTGTGCTTTAGTTCAGTGGCTGTTTAATGCTCTGCAGTTCAAGCCTGAGCCCAACAGGGGGCGGTGTGAGCCACAGCGCTGCTACAGTAACATGGCGGTCTGATGTAAGAGGAAAACACTATTTCTTTATATTTACGCGCTAAAATCGACACGAATACAGCTTATTCGCTATAATCTGGAAAATAAAAAGCTTTAGCCCAGTGTACGAGGCTTGAATATTCAGATTTGGTGATTAGTTTGGCCTTTGATTCGTTTGGGACTCGATCCCACGGAACCTGCTCCAGTTTATCTCCGTGTTCTGTGCGAGGTTTTCCCGGCGTCGCCACAGAGGAAAAAGGCTGAGGAAGAAAGCAAGGTGAGTTTTTAACAATCTCAGAGTAATATTGTCTGACAGTCGTGCGCTTAAAGCCGATATATTTACAGTTATTTAACTTTTGGGAAGAGTACAAACCTCCGGAGAAGCCTGGCCGTTTAGCCTGTTAGCATCAGTTAGCAGCGTTAGCTTAAAAGCGTGGCTACAACGATGACACTGAGTTAGCAAAGTTTATGGTTGTTTTAAGTCACATATCGAAGTGTTGGACGTCTTTAAAACAAGCCGAATGAACATTTTCAGTTGTGTCTGGTTGAAAATGCGGTTCAGAGTGTTAATAAAGCAATAAAACGATAAAAACACGTTAAAAAGAGGTAAATTGCTATATTGTGTAACAGGATTTGGAGCTGAGGTCAGAAGTTCACAGTTGACTTTACCTTTCAGCCAAATGTATAAAAAGAAATTTAATTATTAAATATAAGTTAAAATCACAAACTGAATGTAATTTCAGTAAAATAACCAGTGGTGTAAAGTAGTAATGTGGGGCCACAGTGCAGGTTTTATAAAGGGCCCTAAAGTTATTAAGGACTAACTTCTTACGTTCATTTTACATAAAAAATAAATATATTTACTATACACAAAATGTAGGAAATTGTGGAGTAAAGTAATAGGTTCAGTGCTGACAGTTTTATTAGACAGTCCTCAGTTATAATAAAATACAGCTGTTTGTCAATTTAATCCATGTTTTTAGTTTCTATTACTGTGAGATATTTAATAAAGACTTCTGCATTTAACATTAAAAAAGCAAGTTATTCTTCAGTAACAGTTGCTCAGAGTAACATCGCATTAGCCTATATATAATACTTTCACTACTTTGTATTATTTAGTTGTAAAACAAACAAACCCAAAAGTAAATTATTATTCTACATCAAGATTGTAATTTATTGAATCATTTAATGTTCATATTAATAAAAAAAAT
This sequence comes from Rhyacichthys aspro, assembly GCA_036850595.1. NCBI lineage: Eukaryota > Metazoa > Chordata > Actinopteri > Gobiiformes > Rhyacichthyidae > Rhyacichthys > Rhyacichthys aspro. The sequence continues at coordinate 15,431 of JAWCTZ010000214.1, read as the reverse complement.
GTATATAATAATAACTAAACACAGACAGATTTAAACAAATACAATAAACAAAACACTCATTTACGTATTTACATTAGAAACATATCATATACATAACTATTATGTCTAATGCTATAGGTGAGCTGTAAACAGAGTTGAATACTTTTTTAAAATGTATTTTTTTAATTTTTTTATTATGTTGTTTATCATGTTATTACAATTTATATGTCCATTAATTTGTAGATGGTTAAAAACAGCTGTTTTTAGCCTCCATGACCCATTATCTATTCACAAATAAATAAAGATTGACATCTGAAAAGTAATGTTTATTCGTCTCTGTTTCAGACTGAGCCGAGGCCTGAGTGAGAGGAACCGTTCTTCACAAATGGAGCTGTTTTGACCAGAGACAAACCTCCGGAGAAACTTCAGAGAAACTTCACAGAAACTTTAGAGAAACTCCAGAGAAACTGCAGAGAAACTTTAGAGAAACTCCAGAGAAACTTCAGAGAAACTTCACAGAAACTTTAGAGAAACTCCAGAGAAACTGCAGAGAAACTTTAGAGAAACTCCAGAGAAACTTCACAGAAACTTCACAGAAACTTTAGAGAAACTCCAGAGAAACTGCAGAGCCTATGGAGGCCTCTGACTCCGGACAAGGTTCATTTCACATCATTAGTGTTAAAGTTAAAATGTTAAAAACTGTTAAAATATATTTTTGCCTCTGAAAACTTAATAAAAAGTAATTGATGAAAAAATGAACAGAGACTAAATCCATCAAAAGGAGAGGAGTTGAGAAGAGATCCAATCAGACTCAGGTTTTTGAGCGTCGCTGAAGTGATGTCAGACACAAACATTTGTTAGAGCCTCGGGAAGACGACAGGAGACCAAAAGAGAACCACTTTAAATAGAAACTATGTTAACACTTGGAACCTGAATACCAGCAGGAACAGGTTAGGACTAGTTTACTTTATTCAGAGACATTATTACTGAAGGAAATACACTGAAAACTTAAAACTAGACTAAAACTAATAAGATTCGACCAAATTATGACCAAAACTAAATTAAAATGTGCTGTCAACATGAACACAGCACCTCATCGACACATTTCAGGTTCTATTAAGCCACAAAATAATAACAAAACTGGGCTTTATGTTGTTGTTTTCTTCAGATTGGTTCAGTTTGTGCTAAGAATCTTTTCTGTGTTTCAGAGCAAGAGCCGGCTCCGGAGCAGTCTTTGGATTTATCGCCCAGCTCCAGAGGAAGACAACGCAAGAAAAACCCTAAATTCTTGGATTATGAGGTGAGTGACGTGTTAGAATTTCAAACGCCTCAAAACAAACGAAGCAGGAAGAGCGCAGCAGAAAGACCGGCTTCTCAAAGGTCTCCCAACAACAAACAGGAAAACTCTGAACATGAAACGGAGGAAGAACAACAGTCTAAGGAAAAACTGCCGAAGAAAACTCCCAAAAAGAGAAGCAGAAAACTGAAGAAGACGCCGAGCAGAAAGACTTCCACAGCGGATGGTCCGGTCGCAGACGGAGCGGCTCAGGACGAGGCGCCGAAGCCCAAGAGGAAGTGCACGAAGAAGACGCTCGCGAAGGAAACGGCGACGGCAACGAGCTGCGACGAAAACTCAGCCCAGACCCAGACCCAGACCGAGGAGCTGACGCTGGGAGGACGTCCCAAGAGAGGAGCTGCTAAAGCGTGAGTCACGTACAGTTTACAGCTTACATCACAGAGGTTTATTCAGGACATACAGAGTAAACTATAAAGGCCTTCATTTTTATTAGTTTATAAAATACAAAGTGAAAAAACAGATGATAATTCTAAAGTAAATCAGTATTTGGTCTGAGTTTGTCTCAAAACAGCAACAGTTCAGTTCCTCTGGACTAAACCAGACCAGACTGGACTAAACCAGACCAGACTGGACTAAACCAGACCAAACTGGACTAAACCAGACCAAACTGGACTAAACCAGACCAGACTGGACTAAACCAGACCAAACTGGACTAAACAAGACCAAACTGGACTAAACCAGACCAGACTGGACTAAACCAGACCAAACTGGACTAAACCAGACCAAACTGGACAAAACCAGACCAAACTGGACTAAACCAGACCAGACTGGACAAAACCAGACCAGACTGGACTAAACCAGACCAAACTGGACTAAACCAGACCAGACTGGACTAAACCAGACCAAACTGGACTAAACCAGACCATGTAATCCCAGACAAAACCAGGTTAAACCGGACTAAACCAGACCATGTAATCCCAGACCAAACCAGACCAATCTGGACTAAACCAGACCAGACTGGACAAAACCAGACCAAACTGGACAAAACCAGACCAATCTGGACTAAACCAGACCAGACTGGACAAAACCAGACCAAACTGGACAAAACCAGACCAGACTGGACTAAACCAGACCAAACTGGACTAAACCAGACCAGACTGGACTAAACCAGACCTGGGACAACTATAAACACTAAAACTATTTCCTCAAACATATTCTTGTGATAAAGAGTCAAATTGAAAGGCTTTAAAAGTGCTACAGCTCTAGACTTTACTCTTTGGAGAAACAGTAGTGTACAATATTCACTCGACCTCTGACCTCTGACCTCTCTGCACGAGGAACATTACACTGTAATTGGATAAAAGCAGCACACTTCTGTGAAAGCTGTCTGAGCTCATGTTTAGTTCTTTCTCCAGAGCGCTGAAGTATCTCCAGAGTTTGGCCAAAGAAGTCCTGGATCGACCCAACGATGAGTCGGGGTCTCAGCCCGAGTCCAACGGAGACAGAGAGGGTCCAGCCGTCTCCAACAAAAACACTCCAAAAGGAAAAAGAGGTGAGCCCCGTCCCGCCGCCGTCAGTTTAGACCCAGACCAGGATCCAGACCCGTCTTTGTGTTTGTGCAGGAGCCAGAGGCCGAAAGAGGAAGCTCTGTGAGTTCAAGAGTGACCCCGAGGAAGACGAGGACTTCGTGCCCAACAACGAAGACGAGGAAGAGGAGCAGCTGGAGGACGAGGAAGAGGAGACCCTCGAAGACCTGGACTTCAGCTTCAGAAAAGGCCCAAGGACTCCTTCTCTTCAGAGAAATTCAGTTAGTCTCATTTTATTTAAACCAGGACTAAACCAGGACTAAACCAGGACTAAACCAGGTCTAAACCAGGACTAAACCAGGACTAACCCAGGACTAAACCAGGTCTAAACCAGGACTAAACCAGGACTAACCCAGGACTAAACCAGGTCTAAACCAGGACTAAACCAGGACTAAACCAGGTCTAAACCAGGACTAAACCAGGACTAAACCAGGACTAGACCAGGACTGAACCAGGTCTAAACCAGGTCTAAACCAGGTCTAAACCAGGACTAAACCAGGTCTAAACCAGGACTAAACCAGGACTAAACCAGGACTAAACCAGGACTAAACCAGGACTAAACCAGGACTAAACCAGGTCTAAACCAGGACTAAACCAGGACTAAACCAGGACTAAACCAGGTCTAAACCAGGACTAAACCAGGTCTAAACCAGGACTAACCCAGGTCTAAACCAGGTCTAAACCAGGACTAAACCAGGTCTAAACCAGGTCTAAACCAGGTCTAACCCAGGTCTAACCCAGGTCTAAACCAGGACTAAACCAGGTCTAAACCAGGACTAACCCAGGTCTAAACCAGGTCTAAACCAGGACTAAACCAGGACTAAACCAGGACTAAACCAGGTCTAAACCAGGTCTAACCCAGGTCTAAACCAGGTCTAAACCAGGTCTAACCCAGGTCTAACCCAGATCTAACCCAGGTCTAACCCAGATCTAACCCAGGTCTAACCCAGGTCTAACCCAGGTCTAACCCGGTCTAAACCAGGTCTAACCCGGTCTGTAACTCTGTCTCAGTTTGGGAACCTGAAGGTGAATGGACTCACTGCTGGAACACTCAACTCTATCAGAGTTTCGACTGAAACCAACAAGAAACAGTAAAAACAGAATCTACAGAATTATTAGAATCATTTGTTGAATATTTTTCCAGTTTTTTGTTTTGATGTTGTTTCAGTCGAGAGCAGCACCTGAGCGTCCAGGTGTTTCCAGACTGGACTCCCTCGGCCTCGTCCTGGCAGCTGCTCCCACACAGGTACCACTTTATCACTTTATCACTTTACCACTTTATCACTTTATCACTTTACCACTTTACCACTTTATTACTTTATCACTTTATCACTTTATCACTTTATCACTTTACCACTTTATTACTTTATCACTTTATCACTTTATCACTTTACCACTTTACCACTTTATTACTTTATCACTTTATCACTTTATCACTTTACCACTTTACCACTTTATTACTTTATCACTTTATCACTTTATCACTTTATCACTTTACCACTTTACCACTTTATTACTTTATCACTTTATCACTTTATCACTTTACCACTTTATTACTTTATTACTTTATTACTTTATCACTTTATCACTTTACCACTTTACCACTTTATTACTTTATTACTTTATCACTTTATCACTTTACCACTTTACCACTTTATCACTTTATCACTTTATCACTTTACCACTTTATTACTTTATCACTTTATCACTTTACCACTTTACCACTTTATTACTTTATTACTTTATTACTTTATTACTTTATCACTTTATCACTTTATTACTTTATTACTTTATTACTTTATTACTTTACCACTTTATTACTTTATTACTTTATTACTTTATTACTTTATCACTTTACCACTTTACCACTTTATTACTTTATTACTTTATCACTTTACCACTTTACCACTTTATCACTTTACCACTTTACCACTTTATCACTTTACCACTTTATTACTTTATTACTTTATCACTTTATCACTTTATCACTTTACCACTTTACCACTTTACCACTTTATTACTTTATCACTTTATCACTTTACCACTTTATTACTTTACCACTTTATCACTTTACCACTTTACCACTTTATCACTTTACCACTTTACCACTTTATCACTTTACCACTTTACCACTTTACCACTTTACCACTTTATCACTTTACCACTTTACCACTTTACCACTTTACCACTTTATCACTTTATCACTTTACCACTTTATTACTTTATTACTTTATCACTTTATCACTTTACCACTTTATTACTTTATTACTTTATTACTTTACCACTTTATCACTTTATCACTTTATCACTTTACCACTTTATTACTTTATTACTTTATCACTTTATCACTTTATCACTTTACCACTTTACCACTTTATTACTTTATCACTTTATCACTTTACCACTTTATTACTTTACCACTTTATCACTTTACCACTTTACCACTTTATCACTTTACCACTTTACCACTTTATCACTTTACCACTTTACCACTTTATCACTTTATCACTTTATCACTTTACCACTTTATCATTTTATCACTTTATCACTTTATCACTTTATCACTTTATCACTTTATTACTTTATCACTTTATTACTTTATTACTTTATTACAGTGAGTTTAAAACAGCGAGTACATCTTTAAATATCTTTTATTTTCATTCACACAAAAACTTTGGGAAGATTCTGTTCAAACCAAAACATGAACAAAACAATTATTAAATGTTATTCTTTTACAGAACGTGAAGAAAAGGAATATTGGCCTGTTTTTCTACAAACTCCTACATTTTCTGAATAAAGTGAAAGTGCTGTATATTGATCCTTATTGATTCTTATATTGATCCTTATATTGATCCTTATATTGATTCTTATATTGATCCTTATATTGATTCTTATATTGATCCTTATATTGATCCTTATATTGATTCTTATATTGATCCTTATTGATCCTTATTGATCCTTATTGATCCTTATATTGATCCTTATATTGATCCTTATTGATCCTTATATTGATCCTTATTGATCCTTATATTGATCCTTATTGATCCTTATATTGATCCTTATATTGATCCTTATTGATCCTTATTGATCCTTATATTGATCCTTATATTGATCCTTATTGATCCTTATTGATCCTTATATTGATCCTTATATTGATCCTTATATTGATCCTTATTGATCCTTATATTGATCCTTATTGATCCTTATATTGATCCTTATATTGATCCTTATTGATCCTTATATTGATCCTTATATTGATCCTTATTGATCCTTATTGATCCTTATTGATCCTTATATTGATCCTTATATTGATCCATATATTGATCCTTATTGATCCTTATATTGATCCTTATTGATTCTTATATTGATCCTTATTGATCCTTATTGATCCTTATTGATCCTTATATTGATCCTTATATTGATCCTTATTGATCCTTATATTGATCCTTATTGATCCTTATATTGATCCTTATTGATCCTTATATTGATCCTTATATTGATCCTTATTGATCCTTATTGATCCTTATATTGATCCTTATATTGATCCTTATTGATCCTTATATTGATCCTTATTGATCCTTATATTGATCCTTATATTGATCCTTATATTGATCCTTATTGATCCTTATTGATCCTTATATTGATCCTTATTGATCCTTATTGATCCTTATTGATCCTTATATTGATCCATATATTGATCCTTATTGATCCTTATATTGATCCTTATTGATCCTTATATTGATCCTTATTGATCCTTATATTGATCCTTATATTGATCCTTATTGATCCTTATTGATCCTTATATTGATCCATATATTGATCCTTATTGATCCTTATATTGATCCTTATTGATCCTTATTGATCCTTATATTGATCCTTATTGATCCTTATATTGATCCTTATTGATTCTTATATTGATCCTTATTGATTCTTATATTGATCCTTATATTGATCCTTATTGATCCTTATATTGATCCTTATATTGATCCTTATTGATCTTTCCTTGAGTCTCTATTATTTCTTGAATGTTGTTCCTGTTTTCATTTGGAAGTGTTTGTGTGAATGAAACTAAAAGCTGTTATTATTAGCTTTACTTGTTTTAAACTGTGATTCTGAGCGGGACATGTTGTTTTCAGTGAAGGGGAGGGGTACGTCCCGGAGGAGCTGGAGTCGGCTGTTTTCACCGTGTCCCGGGAGGGTCTCAGTAAAGAGGACAGTCCACTGCAGAGACTCCACAGGTGACGACTCCTGTGTCATGTTAATAAAAGCTCTGCAGATCCAGCTTCATTCCTGTTGGTTTTGGGCAGGTTCGGGGCGCTGCCGTCCCACCCCGAGCGCTGGGACATGCTGCTGTTCGCCGGGGGTCCCGTCTGGGCCCTGGAGTGGTGTCCTACTCCGGACGGGGCCCCGGCTCGACAGATCCTGGCTCTGGCCTGTCACCGAGGGATGGACGAGCAGCACAGGGTCAACCAGACGTACGAGGGCTCCGGACTCATCCAGCTCTGGGACCTGGGCCTGCTCCAGTACGACTCCAGGTGAACACTTACCTTCAGCAGACACCCGATTTAAATATGGTTTAATCAGATTTAAACAGGTTTTAGTTGGGTTTAAACAGGTTTTAGTTGAGTTTAAACAGGTTTTAGTTGGGTTTAAACAGGTTTTAGTTGAGTTTAAACAGGTTTTAGTTGGGTTTAAACAGGTTTTAGTTGAGTTTAAACAGGTTTTAGTTGAGTTTAAACAGGTTTTAGTTGGGTTTAAACAGGTTTTAGTTGAGTTTAAACAGGTTTTAGTTGGGTTTAAACAGGTTTTAGGTGGAATTAAACAGGTTTTAGTTGGATTTAAACAGGTTTTAGTTGGGTTTAAACAGGTTTTAGTTGAGTTTAAACAGGTTTTAGTTGGGTTTAAACAGGTTTTAGGTGGAATTAAACAGGTTTTAGTTGGATTTAAGCAGGTTTTAGGTGGATTTAAACAGATTTTATTTGGATTTAAACAGATTTTATTTGGATTTAAACAGGTTTTAGTTGGATTTAAACAAATTTAAGTTGTATTTGAACTGGTTTTAGTGGTATTTAAACTGGTTTTGTTTCAGACCGGACGCTGAGCCTGCTCTGGTTTACGCTCTGGCTCAGGACAAAGGCTTCGTTTGGGAACTGAAGTGGTGTCCTGCTGGAGCCTGGGACCGTCCCGACTGCAACAAGAAGGTGAGAACGGACCCCAGACCCAGACAGACCCCAGACCCCTGACCCCAGACCCGGACAGACCCCAGACAGACCCCTGACCCCAGACCCGGACAGACCCCTGACCCCTGACCCCTGACCCTCTGCTGACTCTGACGGAGGTGTCCTCTCTAAAGGCCCCGGACCTGCCCAGACTGGGGCTCCTGGCTGTGGCCACGTCTCTGGGTTTGGTGACCATCTACAGCCTTCCACATCCAGACGCTCTGCTCTGCACCGTCTCTGAAGCAGGTAAAATCCAACTAAAACCTGTTCAGATCCAACTAAAACCAGAACGTACTCTCTGTTCTAAAGCAGAGCCATGTTTTTGACTTAAGTCTAACTAACTTAAGTTTTATTTTACAGAAAAGTCCAGTCTTCCTCCGATCTTTAAGGTAGGCTCACTTTTACTCTTCACAGAAAAAAGACCTAAACCTGGATAAAAGCCTCTGAAACCTTTATTAATTTGGTCCAGAATCCTTCTAAACCCTGTGTTTCTTGTGTTTCGTTTGTTTCAGGCCAAAGCTGTGCTGACGCTGAAGCTGGGCTCGTTTAAAGCTCCTCGTTTGACTCAGAGCGGACAAGTCCTGAGTCTGGACTGGCTCCCACAGAAACCACACGACCTGATCGCCATCGGCTTCTACGACGGTACGGACCACTTCAATAAGACCAGGACCGGACCAGGACCAGACCAGGACCTGACCAGGACCAGACCAGAACCAGACCAGGACCAGACCAGACCAGACCAGACCAGGACCAGACCAGGACCAGACCAGACCAGAACCAGACCAGGACCAGAGCATCACAGAACCACACTCACTCATTTTTGTACCTTTTTCAGGTAACGTCGGTTTATGGGACCTGAACACGAAGTCGTCTCTGCTGCGAGTGAGAGAACCTGACGGATCCATGAGCGTTCTGCCGTATCAGTGTTTCCTGGCTCATGACAACGCCGTTCGAGCGCTGTGTTTCTGTCCAGCCTCAAGGTAAACGCTGCTTTACTTATTATTGTGTTTATTTAGTGAGGTACGTGGTTAACATATTCTACAGTGAGCATTTTAGTCATTTATATTTATTATTCCAATTATTTAGTACAACTTCAGTCGTTTTGTTGGATTTGAATATGTTTTTTTTAGAATTTGAACAGATTTTAGATGGATTTCAACAGGTTCAAGTTGAATTTAAAAATAGAAAATAACTGAATGGAAAAACCTCATTAATAAAAAAGTGTATTTGTAATAAATCTGTTTGTTTTTCTGAGTCGGACACGAAAAATGTTAAACCTCCAACAGAAGAAGGACCCAAATCTAAGCAGACTTTATAAAGAAGTGTGATTGGTTCTGTAGAAACCTGCTGGTGACGGCCGGAGAGGACCGCTTCATTAAAACCTGGGACCTGACGCGTCTTTACGAACCCATCACGGTCCAGAAACGGTGCCTCACCACCGAAGTGAGCTGGCCCCTGAACGGGTCGGGGCTCCTGGTCGCGGAGGAGACGGCCTACGCTGCGTAAAAACACACTTCTTTTACTCATGAACCGTACTTGTGTGAACTCTCTAGGCTCACGTCTCTTTTTTCAGGTACAGCTCACACGGGCTGCATTACTACGACCACTACATGCAGACCTTCTTCGCCGTCCCCAGATCTGGAACCATGTGGGTGAGTCCCATCGACCTCCGACACGGAAACATGGATATATGACGGATATTTGAATGAGGGGTGTTCACGGCAGCTGTTGGGCTTAATTGGTGCGCATTCTTAATTAATTTGTGAGTGTTTATTCGTCGCTTTAACTGCTGTGTGCTAACGTTAGCTGCTAACAGAAGCACAGAAGGGAAAGTGCATGAGACTCAGGAGCTGTTGAGGATTTTAGAGTTTGAACAGTATTTGAGCAGGTCTTAATTGGATTTGAGCTGGTTTTAGTTTGATTTGAGCTGGTTTTAGTTTGATTTGAGCAGGTTTTAGTTGGATTTGAACAGGTTTTAGATGGATTTGAAAAGGTTTTAGATGGATTTGAACTGGTTTTACATGGTTTTGAACAAGTTTTACATGGTTTTGAACTGGTTTTACATGGTTTTGAAGTGGTAGAAAATAGAAAACACGTGGAAAAACGTAATGAGAAGTGTTTTTGTGAAAGCTTTTAAATGTAATAAATACAAAAGGCTTTAGTTTGAAAAAAGCCTCTCATTTGTTAATGATTCATATTTGAACCAAATAAAGAGTTGTTTTTTTTGCAATAATTCTAATAAAATGTAACATCAGCTGACGTCCTGCAGGTGGAGAACGGTTAAGAAAATGCACAAAATGTTTTAATCTCTAATTAAATTGTGTTTTGACCAAATATATCCATCAAACTCTATAACAACATGCTCAGAGGGGCGGGGCTTAAACACACACTGAAACTAAAACTATTTCCTGAAGTGTATTTTTGTCTCTTTCCCTCCAGTCCATGGGGTACTCTGATTGGCTGAACTTCGCCGCGACCTCTGACACCGTCGGAGAAGTGGTGCTGTCCACGTTGCCTCTGCTCAGCCTCCAGCTGCAGCACTGCAAACGCACCATCGAGCGGCGCTTCGTAAGACCCTGAACACAACACTGCATCAACTCAGTCTGTTTCTGCTCCTTTGGTCTGTTTTTAAATAAAATGAATTACCAGTTTGCAAATAAAAGGCTAATTCAGACACAATTACAAATGAACACAATTAAAAAATCTAGTTTTTTAATATTTAATCTCAATCATGCACTTAATCAGCTCTATTTGTGACTCTTTCTGGTTTACTGTGAGTTTATTTGAAGAGAACATTTAGGAACAGTTCAAATAAAATAACTCAGATAAAATTAAAACTATTCGACCAATGAGATTTTTATCGACTGTGGCCTTATTCACTAAATAATAATAATAATAATAACACACTTTATAAATTAGAAGGGAGTTGTTATAATAGATTAGTACAGATTTGAACCCATTTATAAACCAATCTCAAAAGGAATAAGGAATATTTTAGTGTTCAAACCTTGAATCTCTGACCTGTGTGTTTCTCAGAGCGATCAGAGACTGAAGCAACAGAATGTTATTTTACTTGAACAGACGTCAGATGTTTAGCTTCAGTCGTGTTTGTTCCTGTCGGTCCACAGCCCGTTTACTTCAGTTCCTTGGTGCCTTTTACGCCGACGAGAGAAAAGGAAGCAGCGGCTCAGGAAGCGTCTGCAGAAGGAGACGAGGAAAGGACGGTCGAAGGAGAGACGGAGGGACAAGAGAACGCTGCAGAGATGTTGGAGCAGGTCAAATACAGAGACGCAGTGAAGAAATACTTCCTCCAGCTCACAGACTTTGACCTGGTACCAACTATATCTGTCCAAATATAATCTAAATCAGTGTGTTTATAATGGACCATAAAATAAACTCTGGATTTGAACAGGTTTTAGTTGGATTTGAACAGGGTTTAGTTGGATTTGAACAGGTTTTTATTCCTCTCTGTCTTTTTTCCACAGTGTAACTTCTCGAAATTCGATAAGAGAGTTTTGTGGAAACAGATGAAGGCGACTGAAGTCAAGACGTCGTTGAGACTCGACGACTTCCCTCTCGCCGCGTTACACAAGGTAAATTTTATTAAAACCTGTTCAAATCCAACTGAAACCTGTTCAAAACCAACTAAAACCTGTACAAATCAAACTGAAACCTGTTCCAATTAAAATAAAACCAGTTCAGATCCTTGTAAGACCTGTTGCAGTCAAAATAAAACCAGTTCAGATCCTTGTAAGACCTGTTCCAGTCCCTCTAACCCCGGTCTTGCTCCTCAGGTGCGTTTCAGCCCGAACCTCTCGTCCCACTGCTGGATGGCGGCGGCGGGACAGACCGGACTGGTCCGACTGCTCTGTGTGAGGAGCGCCATCAACAACGAAACCAAACGGATGATCTCACAAAACCAGACGCGGTCCGGCTCCGAGAGTCCAGCAGAGACCGGCTCCGAGGCGGGACTGACGCCGGAGACTCAGCCGCTATAGCCTCGTTTACCGAGTTTACAACTGGATTCACAGTCAGTGAATGCACCACAGCATCAGCTCTGAACAGAATCAATATGGCCACCTGCTCAGATCCAACTAAAACCTGTTCAAATCTGACTAAAACCTGTTCAAATCTGACTAAAACTTCTTCAAATCCAACTAAAACCTGTTCAGATCTGACTAAAACCTGCTTAAATCCAACTAAAACCTGTTTAAAACAACAAAAAGCCCAAAAACACAAATAATGCTTTTTTAAATATCCGTGTCGTAAAGCTGCGCAGTTCAGAAACAAAATAATATCCTTTTTCATAATTCAAATTTAAAGGTAATTCAGCTGATTTTTTTTAATTATTTAACATACACGTTTTTTACAAGTTTTCCCCAAATATTCGTCTAATGTACTCTTCATAAACCAGACTGTTTCCTCTGTTCAGTGATTATTTTGTTCACACATAGCATCAACGGTTGAAGTTCTGTCCTGCTCCCGTCTGCTTCTCCAAACTCCAGTGTCTCTGTGAACAATCCATTCCTTTAAAAATCCTCCTGTTTTTCTTGTTGCCGGTTTAAATTTTGAGCATTTTCTGTTTGTGTTTTGTGTCTTTGTGTAACTCAGGTCAAAATCTGGGAAAATACTTGAATTTTTTATTTGTAAATCTCTTGTAATGAATGTACAAAAATATCTAAATGCAATATTGAATAAATCCACATTTTGTTCATTTTGGAACTATTTATTCTGCTTCTTTCAAATGTTTTTATTACTGGGGCCGGTTTTGTTTTTGGAAATATTGAATATTTTGTTTGTAATTTCAAATGTAATTATCATTATTGTCTCAAACAGCAGGAAATTGTAAAATTCATTATTTTACAAAAAGGTGTTTAGCTCTTGAACAAAACCAATAAATATTTTGTAATAAAACAGATTCAGATTGTTTCTTATTAGTATTTTTGGAAGAAAAATTGGTCTGGTTTTACTTTAAATATTTTTATTTTCACATAAATATGCTTGTGATCAAAAGATGCAGATGCCATATTGTGTAAGTTTATTTACAGTAATATTCAATAAACTAGCCACTGGAAATACATGTAAAATTCAAAATCACTACATCCTTTTATTTTTTACAGTGTGAAATTGTAATAATATAACATAATTACATATTTAATTTAAAGCCTTGGAGTAATTGTCAAAAATATTGAAACATTTCAACGCTCCTGGATATTTTACAGTAAAAAACTGTCAGATTTATTTTACAGTGTATATATTGAGACTGATTTAAAGAAACTCTCCTGAAGCTCAGATTAAACCCTCGGCTCGTGTTTTCCGTGTTTCTCCAGAGAAAGAGCAGTAAAAGCGGATTTGAGTGACATCAGAGGTTTATAAATAGAGCTGGAGCCAGATGTCTCTCTGTTACATAATAATCCTCCAGAAACATCATAAACTCAGTTAATATTTCATATTTACACTTTTAAATTAAAAAATACTGAATTAAAGTCGGTATTTCAGGGTTAAAAGGAAGTTGAGAGCCGTTTGTGATGGATTTTTGGGACGTTTCAAATCCATGCGTTTGACTCACGCCGTGCGTCAAGTTTACGTCAAAAACAAACAAAAGTGAAGCGTACGTTTCAAAATAAAGTTTTTTGGACAAACGTAAGAAAAGGTTCAGGTAGAGTTAAATTTTCACTTCACAGACAGCAATCACAGCAGGAACAACATTAAACACAGAGACAATACAATTACTGGTGTAGCTTTGGTTTAGTCCTGGTTCAGTCCGACTTTTACCGCCGGATTAGCCTTGGTTTTGTCCAGGGTTTAATTCTGATCCGGTCCTGATTTAGTTCCTGGTTTAGACCAGCTTTAGTCCTTCATTTTATCCTGGTTTGGTCCTGATCTGGTCTTGGAGTTTTATGTTGTTTTATCCTGGTTCATGTTTGATTTCAGGTTTAGGCTTGTCTTAGCTCGTGGTTTAGCTTCAGTTTGGTCTTTATTTTAGTGCCAGGTCTGGTTTAGTCCGTCTTCACCCTTGTGCTTTTACTTTGAAGGTGCATTTCCGCTGAACTCACCGTGTTTCCGGTTCTTCTTTAACTCCGTTTCTTCCTGTTTTGCTCCGGGAGCGTTTTTCTGTCTTTTCTCAAACACGACCCGCTCCAGACTCACGGACTCCTCTGAAAACTCACAAAAATGACTTTTATTTGAGCGAAGTTTAAAATGGAGCGGCTTCTTTTCGCGGTGTTTACGGTTTGTTTAACGACAGCCGCCGTTTCTCCGCCGCATCAACAGGATTTCGGTGAGTTTTAATCACTTTTATTCACTTTTTAACCAGAATCTGTCTGAGTTTATCTAAAAAAAAAAAAAGCTTAAGGACGCGCCAGAGTTTAGGAAAGTTTAACTGCAGCATACGGAAGCCTGAAAGCGTCAAAGAAAAGCGAAGAATAAATGACATTTAATTTATTTCTGATTTAGACCTGGTTTAGTCCTGGTTCAGTCCTGGATTAGTCCTGGTTTAGTCCCGGATTAGTCCCGATTTAGTCCCGGTTTAGACCCGGTTCATACCCGGTTCATACCCGGTTTGGTCCTGGTTCAGACCCGGTTCTTTCTCCAGACTCTCTCCGGTCGATCCTGGAAGACTTCGAGGTCTTGTCTCAGTCCAGTCTCCAAACTCACTCTGTTCGACGCCGAGACCTTCAGCCTCAGTCTCACGGAGAGAAGGTGCTTAGCTTCAGCGCCTTGCAGAGGTAACACTCACACTGCTCAGGTAACACTCACACTGCTCAGGTAACACTCACACTGCTCAGGTAACACTGCTCAGGTAACACTCACACTGCTCAGGTAACACTCACACTGCTCAGGTAACACTCACACTGCTCAGGTGACACTCACACTGCTCAGGTAACACTCACACTGCTCAGGTAACACTCACACTGCTCAGGTAACACTCACACTGCTCAGGTAACACTCACACTGCTCAGGTAACACTCACACTGCTCAGGTAACACTCACACTGCTCAGGTAACACTCACACTGCTCAGGTAACACTCACACTGCTCAGGTAACACTCACACTGCTCAGGTAACACTCACACTGCTCAGGTAACACTCACACTGCCTCAGTGACACTCACACTGCTCAGGTAACACTCACACTGCTCAGGTAACACTCACACTGCTCAGGTAACACTACACTGCTCCGGTAACACTCACACTGCTCAGATTGGCCGGTTGTCTCTGACTCTCTGCTCTGATTGGCCGGTTGTGTCTGACTCTCTCTGCTCTGATTGGCCGGTTGTGTCTGACTCTCTGCTCTGATTGGCCGGTTGTCTCTGACTCTCTGCTCTGATTGGCCGGTTGTGTCTGACTCT